>PVIC010027950.1:0-23545 GCA_004025085.1 Thryonomys swinderianus
GCCTGTAATCCCAGCACTCGGGAGGCAGAGATGGGAGGATTGCTGAGTTCGCGGCGGCTTGCCTGGGCACCATAGTGAGCTCAGGGCCAGCCTGAACTACAAAGCGAGACCCTGTCTCCAAAAAGCAAAAAAATAATAATAATAATAATAATAGCTTTACTTTAAAGGAACATCCACTACTAGCTATTGCACTTCATTAAATTATGATGAAATTACCAACTAGTGATGGAAATTAACAGGGTATATACTGAATTACTAGAGCTGTTTTGTTTTGCTTTGTTTTGTTAATATCAGTGCCTGAATACAACACTCACAGTTTCTATTTCAACTGGTGTGGGGAGATCCAGTTGCTTCTAAAGTATGTTAGGGTCAGAATTTTCACTTAAAATATAAACATGAGCTGGGTGTGGTGGCTCACACCTGTAATCCCAGCACTCAGGAGGCAGAGGCAGGAGGATTGCTGAGTTTGAGGCTTGCCTGGGCTACATAGTGAGCTCAGGGCCAGCCTGAACTACAAACCAAGACCCTGTCTCAAAAAAATATATATATTTTTTTAAAAAAGTATATATATATGTATGTATATAAATGATGCTGCCAGGGATGTAGACCAGCAGCATCACGCCAGCCTGGCAAGTATAAGGTCCTGAGTTTGATCCCCAGTACTACAGAAAATAAAACAGGCCAAAATATAAACAATATTCTATAAATCTCATCTGAATAGGTCAGCAGTAATGAGAGTAGTTTATTCAAATATCAAGAGAAGCAGTCTTCTGAGACATGCTCATTCATAACTTCTAAATTCAAATACAGTCCCATTTAACTTTCACTAATAGGTTCTAATCAAATATGAATTTGTTAGACAAAGAACTGCATTGCTTAAAGGAAAAATACAAGATTTTTTCATTTCCAAGTAATTCACTCCCATACATCTAAGTCAGCTCTCAGTTTTGTGCTGATGTGCACATAAAAATACAAAACCAAAATAAGTATTGTACTTTCTGCCAAGCACTGCTTTAAGCCCATTACACATTCATTTGATTTTCATAATATTATGAGGTAAGTGTTATTATTCTCTTATTTTGTAGATGAGAAAATTAAAACAAAGAAAACTTAATTTGCCCTATGCCATACAAATAAAAAGCCAGGATTAAAATCCAAGCAATGCAACTCCAAAGTTCAGACACCTAATTTTCCATGTACATATACTCAGTGTTTTGTATAAGTTGAGCACATTACAGGATATACTTCAAATATGTACTATACTAATTCATCTTTGCATCAACCCAGTGAAATATAGTGTATTACCACTTGACTAATGGACCAAAGTCAGATTAGGTGATCTGCTCAATACTACATGATGGGGAAGAAAGAAAGAAAGAAAAAGGAAGGAAGAGAGAGAGAAGGGAAGAAAGAGAAAGAAAGAAGGAAAGAAAGAAAGAAGGAAAGGAAGGAAGGAAGGAAGGAAGGAAGGAAGGAAGGAAGGAAGGAAGGAAGGAAGGAAGGAAGGAAAGAAAGAAAGAGAGAGAGAGAGGAAGGAAGGAAGGAAGGAAGGAAGGAAGGAAGGAAGGAAAACAGAAGGTAGGAAAGAGAAAAAGAAAGAAAGGCAGGAAGGAAGGCAGAGAAGGGAGGAAAGAAGAAAGAAAGAAAGAAAGAAAGAAAGAAAGAAAGAAAGAAAGAAAGAAAGAAAGAAAGAAAGAAAGAAAGAGAAACCCCCTTTTACAAAAAAAAATTCTCTGCTCTGGGAAACTGTCTTCAGAAAGCATTTTTTAATGTGAACCCAAAATAAAGAATCACACATACTCAAATTGTTTCTTGAAAACAGAAAACATTCTTTAAATCACACCTGTATTAATAAGGCCATAGGCAAAATAGTGAAAAAAGTGAAATTCTGCTTTCTTTTCCTTAGCCTTCTCTCATCTCCTGCCCCACCTCTCCTCTCCCCCCACAATGTGGACAACTGGCTTCTGACTGTTTTCCGAAGGCAGCACACCTACAATCTAAATTATAATCTCCAACACCACATTCTAAACTTTTAAAACAAGTACCCCTGAACCATTCATCATATATTCTTTCATTATAATTTCATATCCCCTGTAATGTCTTGACTTCAGATAGCGCTCAGAAGGGATCCTATGTCCATTCTGTGAAAAACTCAATCTTCAATTCTTACTGAGAAAAATGGTGGCACAGATGACTTTCTCTACATATAAAAGATGGTCTGAACTTCCAGTGATGGAATTTTATTTTATTTTATTTTATTTTATTTTATTTATTTTTTAAGCCAGGGTCTCGCTTTGTAGTTCAGGCTGGCCTTGAGCTCACTATGTAGCCCAGGCAAGCCTCAAACTCAGCAATCCTCCTGTCTCTGCCTCCCGAGTGTTGGGATTACAGGCGTGAGCCACCACGCCCGGCGGGATTTTATTATTAAGCTTCTCAGTGAAAGACAAATTGGGCTGGGATGGTAAGAGATTTTCATTTCTTCCAATCTGGATTCTGGAGATCACCACTTTCTCCACCACATTAGAGCATTTTGCTTATTTGGATAGCCTATGCCAAACTCCTTAACTAAAAGCCATCCAAAATGTCTTTATAACTATGCATTTAGACACCAATGGGCCAAATTATCTGACTGACTTCAATAAAATAAATCAAAGAACAAATCATTTCAAACACTATTTTTTTTTTTTGAGACAAGGTCTCACTTTGTAGTTCAGGCTGGCCCTGAGCTCACTATGTATCCCAGGCAAGTCTCAAACTCAGCAATCCTTCTGCCTCTGCCTCCCGAGTGCTGGGATTATAGATGTGAGCCACCACGCCCGGCATTGGGGTATGGGGTACCAGGGATGGAACTTGGGACCTTGCACTTTCGAGGCGGAGTCCAGAACCACTGAGCTAAATCCCTGGCTCACAAACACTAAAGATACAACTGTAATTATCATCAATCTTGCTAAATATAGTACAGAATAGTACAGTACTCATTTTCCCAGCCTCTAACTAAATTTACTACATATAAAGCTTTAAAAAGACTGCATTTTAAATATGGAACTTTTAGTCAGGACCTCTGTATTTCAAAACCAGCTGTGCTACTGACCTTTGTATAAAATCAGCCAGTTATCCTCACCTGGGAGTAAAGAGAAACTTGAGACAAAAATGCCTTTGCTTTCTATCTGAAAACATTTGTAGTAAGTTCTCAGTTCCCGTGGCCATTTTTCAACACATAAACAGAGCCAAAACATGCAAACAGTTAAGCCAGGTAGTGATAGCCCCACTTTTTGGTAAGTCAGCAACCTTTCAGAAAAGCTGAACACTATTTCAGTGAGCCAACACCATTAATTCGCTAAGCAAAACTGGTATGCCAGACAATTAATTACAAAACCCCAAAAGTGTTCTAAGAAAAAAAAAAAAACTGTACACATACTATCTTATGAGTTCTTCTCCCCAGACTGGTTGCATGTCTGCAAAATTCTACCCACTCTCCACTTTGTGAGCGCGAGTAAAAACATGAATGTCATCCAGCCTGGCCAGGTTACCCGCGTTGTCTGATGACCTCGGGAGGGTGAGCGGGAACGCAGAATCACAACTCCCAGATTCCTTCTCGGTTGAGCTGCTTCTCCCGTTTATTATGGAAGTACAGGTATTTATATAGGGCGGCTTGGGATCTAATTGGATGAGAGGGCGGGAGCAGTGCTTGTGTTGGGGTATGATTAGGTGCAAGGACGGAAGCAGTATTTAGCAATGTATGATTGGTCTGCGTCACCTTCTTAAAGGGTCACTCACTATTCATCCACCAGGAGAGGGAGGGGGAGGGGGAGGGGAGGGAGAGAGGGAGGGAGAGGGAGAGAGAGGGAGAGAGAGGGAGAGAGAGAGAGAGAGAGAGAGAGAGAGAGAGAGAGAGAGAGAGAGAGAGAGGAGTTTGGCCACACATGGGTAATTTCATGAATGCTGAGGAAAAAGGCTAACAGTACACTAACTGACCTATAGGGGGATTTAACTGATAACCATAATCTTATTACACATATGTTCTCACTAGCAAACTACAATAGCATTATCATTTTAATTACTGTGGCTGAATATACTTAACATATAATCAATGTGATAATTAAGTTTTCCTACACAATGTTATGTTTGTTTTCCAAGTATTTTCCTGTTATTTCATTTTAATGACTTTTAAAAATTAATCATTAAAATTCAAAGTAACACAAGAGCTAATACCCCCTTTGAAGTGAAATGAATCCAAGGGGTTTATTTAGCCCTTCTCCTACCTTCAGGTACAATCATATTTAATTCATTCAAGAATTTCTGATGTTTTCAAAGAACTTGAGAGAGTGATAACATCACCTTTGGTTGGCATCTCGCTTCACAGTTTATAAATCACTTTCTTTTCTTTCATCTCATTAATTATTCACAACAACCTCCTGGGCTTCAGGTTTAATTATCTACATTTCACAGATGAAAAAACTGAAAATCAGAGAGATGAAAATGTTTTGCCTCAGCTACAGAGTTCGTCAGAAGCACCAACGCAAGACTTAGGTCTCCAGCTCTCGCGCTCACAGATTGCTACTCAGTCACACTGCGAATCACTAGGAACCCTTCCCTGTGTCTAAGAGGAATTCTTTGTTTCCTTTTCTGTTGTTCATGGATGTGAATGTGATGTTAACGAGTTGTTTTCTCAAATTTTAAAACATTATTATATTATTTAAATAATTCTGTTATGGTCATTGACTCCTTACTAGGGAGATTTAGGAGATAGATAATTCACTGGTCAGCATTGTAGCCAACTTGATTCAGTTTAAATGGAAATACTATGAGATAAGATGTCACGGCTTTTAAAGACTTTCTAAGGAAAATAAGTTATCCTCTGTCAACAGTCTACAGGGAGGTACTGCTCTAGTCATGAACCCCAACAACAAATAGCCGCACAAATGGCACAGGACTGACTCAGAGTCCAGAGTAAAATGAATCAGCTCTCTGGGCTAACACTGGGACAGCAATCAGCAACATGCTGAGTGCTAAGGTCAAACAATGGAGTCAACATGTTGTATGCATCAAGTCATTGAATCCTCAGACTAATTCTGTAAGAGAAGAATTATCGCCCCAATTTTATAAATGTGAAAAACTGAAACACAGAGGAGTTAAAAGAAAAATAAAACTTGCACAAAGTCATTCTGAATTAGAATGTAATCTAGGTTTACTGCCTGCAAAAAATCAAGCTTCTAATCTTCTCTGACCTAAAACAACTTACATTTATCAATGCAAAGATTACAGTTCAAGGGATGGGCTCCTAGCTACATTCTGACTATGGGTACAGTATTTTTCAGAAATTCAATTTTCTGTTTTAAATAAAATAAATATTCCTGGACTTATTGTAAGGTCAAAATATAATAAAACTATAAATTATAACAAAAATGTTATGTAATGGTACTATTCATAAATCTCTGAATGATTAAAGTAGTCAGAAGTTGTTATATTGCATTAAACTGACCATATCTCACATCTAGAACTGTTGCCAGACCTGCCTTATAGTCCATACATGCCAATGAGTAAATACAGCAGAATTAATTAGAGCCTTTTCAGCTCATGAATATCCTACTAGACAGCAATGGATCTCGTGTTAGAAAATAACTTTTGGCCTTTAAAAACATGTTTGCTGCCTCCATTTCAATATTTCTGAGGAACTGTCTATTGTTTCTAGTATTTGGAAGCTACAACAAAATGTCCCCCTACAAGAGTTTGGCGATAAAAGAAATAAAACTTCTGAACTTCTGATTATTAAGCTATAAAAAATCAATAAAACAAGATTTCTTGCCAACTCCAAATGCACTAATTTAATTAATAATGTGTACATGAATGATACACAATTAGTATCAAACATTTTTAGGGTACAGTCCCATGGAAATCAGACTACAAAGTAACAGAGATAATGTCTCTGTTGGTCACAACATGTGATGACATAAAGAAACAAGTGAAGTAAGGGAGGGAACCCTCAGAGGCAGGCACAGCACCACCGGGCTAAATCCATGGCCCAAAAGTGTGCCACTCCTTCAACACTTGCTTAGAATTTTTTTCTGTCCTGGGGATTGAACTTGGGGATCTGGGAAACCCTTAGAGAAAAGGAGAGGGGAAGCAATCATGAAGCATTATGCCTAACTCTGTTTAGGCTAGCTGTTAGCCACACTGAGAAAAGTTATTGCTCAAGGAAGGACAACTCCTCTTCAACACCACAATAAAGTGGTATCTCATGTATGCAGCTGGAGCGTGCAGTCTCGCTATAGTCTGAAGCTGCTTAAACTGAAGAATTTGGCATAAAATTCATTTTTTATTCAAATAGATTAAATCCACTTTTTTATTCTGACCTGGCTCCTCACATAGTCTGAACAGTAAGAAATGTACTGACCATGAAGATTTTGATTAATGAGATTCATTTCACACTTCTTGCTCAATGTAAATAAGTAAATTATCATGCAGATGCCAGCCGAAGTGTCACGAACGTTTTATTTAGCCAGCCTGTAGCTAAGAATGTAATTATTTCTGGACACTGACCAGAGCAAGTCCTTGGAGTTTAAAAATCTCAGGTACTGATGCATATGGAAATCAACAAAATGCTGTGTTAGGCAGGTGTCACCCAACTCCACTGCTCCCACATGTCTTGAAAGAAAGAATCAACAGAGTGAATATAACTGGATCATATCTGGCATTGGCTATGATCTAATGATCCCACCAGATATGAAACAGCCTTATTAGACAGATGTTTGCAAGATCATCATGAGTGTCCACAATGCATTCAATTCCTAAGTTAGACATATAAAATAATCACACACTTCCTGGGAGAAAAACTCATACAGGCAGGACACTAAGACTGCATGACATCAAATCTTACTATTGTCTTACTACTTTCCATTTAACTCTAAACTAAACACATTTTACTTATCATCTATAGTTATTATATCACCTCCTCATTCCTTATACTAAATTATCTAATTATGCCAATTATTTACAATGCCGGTAGACTATTTCTTTGTAGACTGTTACAATGCATGTGACTGCTTCTATGATTATCATGATTTCCTTCATATTTAGAGATCAAACTTCAAGTATTGTCATCAACTGTCCCCACAGTAGAGCAGGAGCTAAGATGCTGAAAGTGACTATGGCTCTTCCAGTCTGCACATAGCTGCCTCTCCAGTGTGAGCCTGGAGCATTCAAACATGACAGTGGACAGGAAAACAAGGTCAGCTTAGAGGCAGAGTCCAGCCAAAACACAATACATTTCTAACACCAGACTGCAAAATGGAATGAAACTGCAAAGAGTACTAAGGCTCAGGAAAACCCCCTGCAAACTGTCACCAGCCCTCTCTGGCAAGTTACAAAGCAGGAGGGAGATATGGGAGGTGAAATATGGAGCCTACACTGGGCAATATTTTATATTGTGGATTGAGGGTGGAACCATGTATGACCATGTTAAAGACATGGCAAAGAGGAAAGAACTTTGGATCTGAAGTAGGAAAATGTAACTTCTTGACCTCAGACAAGACAATTCCTTTCTGGGCCTGTGTCATTCTTGCCCTGCCTACCTCATACATTTCCTGGGCCAATCACAGTGGAATTATGTATATATAAACCATGCTTTATAAACTTTCAATGGATGTTACTTCTTGCTGGTAGATTTTCTGCCCAGAAATTACAGGTCAGCATATCACTCCCTCACAGACCTAAGTGGAAAAATTAAAAAGAAAAAGACATCACTAATGTTTTGTGTTTTTAGGTGTTGAAAATAGTACATTTGCTTAAACTCCTGGCTTTTCAAAATATCCTTCAAATATGAGTCCACTAAAAACTAATAAAAAGGAGCTGTTGACTACAAAATGAACATTCATATGTAAACTGTTGTAGAGGACATTTAAAAGATCATCAGTAAACTATATTCACTATTTTTCAGTTTCTAGGTATCTTTTTATTTCTTTGCATCAAATCATTCCTAACTAGAATCTGAAGGCAAGTACAGTGCAGAAGCAGCTATTAGCATACCACATATTAACCCACAAGTTCATCATATAAATAGCGAAATCTGAGGAACCCCTAATTATCATAAAATATGCAGGCAAAACTGATCATATTGAGTCCTGTAAACATTATTTAAAATACACTAAAGTATGAAGAATGGTCCTTTAACAAAATAGAAACTAATTGAGTCAAAGTTTCAAATTATCAGGACTATGTCTTTACCTACCCATGCATCTACATTATTTCAGTAGACCCAGAACAATAAATAATGTACTGTAGCTGCAGACAGCTCCCCAGATAGCAGCCTGAAGCACTTAGAAGCACGACTACCCCGAAGTCATTATCACACAAGAAAGCGTGTGGGCCCAGACACTGGAACTGACTTTAGAAGCACCAGGCAAACTATTTCTCTCCCGCACATCCTTATCATCCCAAAAAAACTTGCTTTCCACCCCTACACAGGTGCTTAAAATTAAGAAAAGTTACCTCTCAATTAATTTAAAATAGGGTATTTAAAATGTACAAAGTCATAATCTGTCCTTTGGACATTTTTGTGGCATAAGATTTCGATTTGGTGATCAAGACAGATAAGAGGGCCAGAGGATTAGCTCAGTGGTTCCGGCACCTGCCTCGCAAGCACAAGGTCCCGAGTTCAATCCCCGGAAACCACATACAATGCTGGGCGTGGAGACTCACGCTCACCAGCCATCAATACCACATACCACAGTGCCGGGTGTGGTGGCTCACGCCTGTCATCCCAGCACTCGGGAGGCAGAGACAGAGGATTGCTGAGTTCGAAGCTTGCCTGGGCTACATAGTGAGTTCAGAGCCAGCCTGAACTACAAAGCGAGACCCTGTCTCAAAAAAAAAAAAAAAAAAAAAAAGATAAGAGAGAAAGTGGGAAGAGACAAACAGAAGGGAGAGGAGAAGAAGGCAAAAAAGTTGAAACATTGGAAATAAGGACACTTTTCACCTTTACCCATACTATATCAGAAGTTAAACTTGTATAAACATGGAGGGCAGAAACTTTGATAGTCTTTAATATGCTTTTGCTTTTACTTCTGTCAGTCATTCTAGAAGGAGAACAAATGAACTTTGTTATTTTAGTCTTTAAGATATTTTCAGGTAAGCATATCTTGATTTAATTCTTAAATAGAATAAAATAGCTAAACACCTCATCTAATGGTCAAATATAGTTGGTGCCATGGTTACTTTTCTCATGACTGGAACAAAATGCCCAACACCCAGAGTAAACGAGGAAAGGTTTATTGTGGCTCCTAGATTATAGAGGTTTCCGTCAACAGTCTGCTGGCTCCAGACAGTGTGGAGTGACAGGAGGGGCATCACAGAAGAGAAAGCGTATGTGACAAAGCAGAAGACAGCAAAAGCATACAAGCAGCAAGCGACGTGCCTCTCTCTGTTCCTTAGATCTTACCCAGGCTACTCCCCCTCGCAGTAGATAGCATTCACTCGCTTAACCTCAGTGTCCTGACCCAGCATCACACACCCTAGACCCAGCCACCTCGAAAAAGCCCCACCTATGGCTGCCTGAGCCATAATACTTGGTCTGATATTACTTTTCAGTTCAAATTGAGGATTTGTATTTTATATTTATAAAATGTTAGTTTTTTGTCGACTCTCATTCAAAAGTATCTTTATATGAGATGTTCTTTGAAAAGCTGTTATGTTGAGGTAATGTTCTTTTTCCAATGGCATGTAGTATAATGGAACTGTTCATTTTTATCATTTCAGTCATTTACTGACATTGACTAAATGATGTATTCCACTATATAATTAAAACAGTTGTGTATCTGTGTCCACCTGGTGTTTAAAATCTAGATTATTTGGATTTTTCCAAATACTCAAGAAAGGCAGATTGGCGGTGGAAAATTACATTTACAACTAATTTTTAATATCTGATTTCCTCCAGCTTCCTCTACCCCACCCCAAGAATGCTGCTAGTAAGGAGAGAAAAGTGCCTGAACACTTGAAAGATAAGAAGGCAGCAAGATTCCCAGCGTACAATTAACAGTTAGTTGTAGCAAACTGAAAATGTATCTCATCCATTCTATTTCAGCTCAAAAGTTAGGTTTATACTTTGCAAGAACACTTTTGCAGAAAGAACTTAGTTCAGAACAAAAGAAGAGATTAATTTTCTTTGAAATGTGTTTATATGGTACGAAGTTAACACAAGAAGAAAACAGAGAGGTTTTATAGCTTGCAAACACTGTCAGGTTCACAAAGCATTTATTGATCTTTATAGCAAGTGTAAACAATAAATCTCTCTTCTCCAGCCTGCACACCAGAAATCCCCTTACATCTATCTGAAGCTTCCAATGGACTTAGCAATAGTTCATAGCTGAGATTTACTCTTCTCTTTAGTCTCTGTCTCATTACAATGCGATTTCATTATTATCACTCTCTACGATAAATGCCTTTGGAAACAGATTCTTTTGCTAAAGAAGTAAAAGATATTTTCCTTACTTGTGGCAATTTTTTAAAAAGACCCAACGAGAATAATTGTGCCTATTCCACATTTCTAATAAATTTTTACATTCACAAACCAATGACAGAGTCGTTTCTTTTCTGCGCTATATAATCAAACATTAGAAAGATACATTGAAGGGCCGGAGGGTTAGCTCAGTGGTTCCAGCGCCTGCCTTGCAAGCGCAAGATCCCAAATTCAATCCCTGGAAACCACACACAATGCTGGGCGTGGAGACTCACGCCCACCAGCAATCAATACCACATACCACAGTGCCGGGCGAGGTGGCTCACGCCTGTAATCCCAGCACTCGGGAGGCAGAGACAGGATTGCTGAGTTCGAGGCTTTCCTGGGCTACATAGTGAGCTCAGGACCAGCCTGAACTACAAAGCAAGACCCTGTCTCAAAAAAAAAAAAAAAAAAAAGATACATTGAAACAGATGTTGATGGAAGAGATATAGAGATATTTCAAATATGTCATTGAAACATTTTATAAATACTATATAAAACAAAATCTATAAGAACCTCTGCTTTCCTTCCTCTTTAAGCTAGAAAATAAGTGTTTGTTAATGCAACACGCAAAAATCAAATCCTGCACAAATTAAACCAGTCATACAGAAAAAATAAAATTGGAAGAAAAGCTGGATGACTCAGAGTTACCAGGCACTCAGTTTGGTCAGTGGACATTTAAATGAGATGCTTTTTTCTTTCGTTGTGGTCTACAGAATTCTACTGTATGAAGATGGCAGTCTTCTTCATAGTACAGTGACAAGAGCTCCTTAAATTTGCTATTGGGGTAATGGGAATTTTTCTTCCAAAGTCCTTGCTTTCTTTTGGGAGCTATCATACAAGAAATAATTTGCCTAAGATACCACCTTACTCCAGAAAGAATAGCTGCTATTAAGAAATGCTGGTGAGGCCGCAGAGAGACAGGAACCCTTCACCACTGTTGGTGGGAATGTAGACTGGTGCAACCACTGTGAAGATCAGTGTGGAGATTCCTCAGAAAATTAGCATTAGAGGTCTCATCTGACCCTGCTATTTCCCTGGGTATATTCATGAAAGAATTGAAAATGTGATAACATAGCAACATATACATTCCCATGTTTATTGCAGCATTTTTTTACTAACTAAATCTTGGAAACAGCTCAAAAGCTCATTAACTGGTGAGTGAATAAAGAAGATGGGTTTTTTAAAAAAATAAAATGGAGTATTACTCACCATAAAGATAAACTTTAGACATTTATACCTAAATGGATGCACCTTGAGGCTATACTCATAAATGAAATATATACAACACAAATGTGTAAATACCATATCATTTCTCTGTGAGAAACTGAAGGTATAAATGAGGTCCAAGATGTATAATAGGTATTGTGAAATAAGAAAATGTTCAAAGAGCAACAGGAACTGGGATCTGGGGAAAGCTTATGACAAAAGTTAAGTCAGCATATGAAAAGGGTTCTTAGAATTTGCAGTATAATGACTATACAAAAAATTTGTGTGATATATATACAAATGTATATATACACATATATACAAATATATAATTAATATATATTCAATATATATTCTATTTATGATATATATGCAATTTATATATTTATATATGAAAATATAAATATTTCTTGTATATATGTGTGTATATGTGTGTGTGTGCACGTGTGTGTAAACACACACACGTGCACACACACACAAAATAAAGACCAAAATAGAAAAAAGGTAATAGGAGATGAAAAGTTTAAATAATGTCCACAAATTAGTTATTCCATTGATTCAAAATATTTTAATGTATCTGCTAATTTGTTTCACTTATATAGTACTATTTTCTGGTAGTTCAACATGAAAGTTTTGTGCTATTATTGTTTCTCCTTTGAGTCTTTTTTTTTTTTTTTTTTGGTCTATCTCTTGTACACTGAGCAACTACTTTTAGGTTTATGATAGTGCATTAACTATTCCTATTCTCTTATTATTTTGTTTTAGTTTTCATTAAAAAGGACACTAAAACTGGGTGTGGTGGCTCACCCCTGTAATCCCAGCACTCAGGAGGCAGAAGCAGGAGGATTGCTGAGTTTGAGGCTTGCCTGGGCCACTGAGCTCAGGGCCAGCCTGAACTACAAAGTGAGAACCTACTCAAAAAAAAAAAAAAAAAGACACTAAAGAACAAGAGTGTAGTGCCCACGTGTGTGTGCATGTGTGTACTCATAACTGTAGTTATCTTTAAAAGAGAAATGGAATAAACTAATGCAAACACAAGACTAAAATTTCCTTTCACATGGTATTCAATTTATAGACTATCTTTAGAAGGATGAGAAACACCTGAAGTCTAACTACCAAACAAGCCAAAAGTTATTACAGCAGTAGACTACACAAATTCAAAAGATACACTGGGCCATTTGAGCGTAACATTACTGACGGGTGAATTATTAATGTTCCCTACCTGATCTGACATCCCATGGTCAGTGCAGCAGTGTAGGATTAAAACAGAACTGCAAATAGCATGGCAATTTAAATTTGATATCACTCAATGTACAAAATTATTGACCAAGGGGCCGGAGGGTTAGCTCAGTGGTCTGTCTGCCTCACTCTCTTTCTGCCAAATGTCTTGGACCAAAGATGTATGTAATGGTATCTTCATTTGTTTATTATATATTCCTCTTAAATCTGGTTTGTTCTTTTACTACAGATAAAGGACAGACATTGTTTTTCCAAGGCCACTAGCAAACTCACTCATAGTGGACTTGAAAGTACCATCCTTACCATCCTTGAATTTTCTTTAATATTTTCCAAATGTCAGTGACTACCACCTTCGTTTGCCCCTCTTACTAAGCCACCTCCCCCCTAAAACACACCCCAGCAAAGCACAAAAAAATATTCTGGCACCTGTATTCTCCTGGAATGGTTTTTTGTTTTTCTTTTGTATACCATTCCTAAATCTCTGCTGTTGTTATTTCTACCTGTCTCATTCAAAGAGCTTGTCAATTTTAAAGAAATTAGCTATTACCCCAAAGTCGTTGTCTTTCATCATGAGCCCCAATCACAAATTTTGAATTTTATTGATTGACAGGCAGTGTGCTGAGCTCAATGATTCAGTAATACGAAACCATTAGAGTTCACAGTCCAGAGCTAACCATGTTCATCAAAATTCACAGCACTCAAATCCAAGGCTATCACTGCATGTCTTCCACATTCCATGTTCCTGGGGCTGAATTCTGTACTTGTGTCAATGTCATCATTTTCAAACTCTAATAGGTTGGACTCTCATGGATATAAACTCTGAACAGAGCAGCACAGAGGAAATTTATTGGAAAGCATTCTTGCTATCAGCATCTATAAAAAATAGAGAAAGAAGCAGAATAATACTCCATTTTATTTTTAAAAATCATCTTTACCCACTCTCCAGTTGATGGACATTTGGGCTGTTTCCAAGATTGAGCTATCACAAACTGAGTGCTATGAGCAATGGTGTACATCTTGTCTTTCCAATGTGATTTTTTAAATTCTTTTGGGTATATTCCTAGCAGGGGGATAGCAGGGTCGAATGGGACCTCTAGTCTTAGTTTTCTGAGGAATCTCCACACAGATCTCCACAATGGTTGCACAAGTCTACAATCCCACCAACAGAGGAGAAGAGTTCCTTTTTTCCCACAACCTCATCAGCATTTATTGTTGGTGGAATTTGTAATCACGGCCATTCTTTGTGCAATGAGATGAAATCTCAGTGCTGTTTTCATTTGCATCTCTCGAATGACCAGTGATGTTGAACATTTCTTCATATGCTTCTTGGCTGCTTTGACTTCTGCCTCTGAGAAATGTCTGTTCATTTCAGATGCCCAATTTTGAATTGGGTCTGTGAACTTGGGGAGGCTGATCTGTTTAAGTTCTTTATATATTGTAGATAATAGCCCTTTGTCTGATAAACAGCTAGTAAAGATTTTTTTTTCCCATGTTGTTGGTTGGATGTATATAAATTGTACCAATAAAGAAATAAAAATAAATAAATAAATAAATAAATGCAAAATAAAAAAATAGAAAAGGAAGCAGAGTTGAGAGGAGAGGGAAGCTGGACAGTAAAGCAGTCTTAGGGGGCCTCACTGGCCCTACGTGGAGCTCTGACTTCTGAGCCGCCTCGGAGAGTAGAAGAGGGCCGAGTCTCCAATCCACGGTGCTCAGTCACAGAAACGAAGTGTGGTCTTGGGCCACGCAGCTTCTTCAGTCCAAGCAGTACACACGTGACTGACAGCTGGGGTTCCCTCTCGAAAGTACTCCTAGCATCGATAAAGTCCTGCACCCCTGAAGGGGCACATAATCAGGGCATCACGATGTCTACTCCATTCACTGAGGCTTAAAATACGTAATGCATGGGAAGGATTATGGCATTTGAAGCTAGATCAAGATTCTAATTTTATCTCCATTTCTAATTAACTGTGATCACAGTCAGGTTATTCAATTTCTTTGAATCTAAGTTTTCTTATAAAATAATTTTGAAAAGCTAATGATACATATTATTAAAACACTTAATAAGTGCTCGGTCCCTAGTAGTTTCCTAATACACACTAATTCTCTTTTCCCATAAGGTGTTTTTAACTATACCCTTTTGCATTTCCATGTCCCAACACTTCTTTCAAAATAACACAATACATCAACAATGATGTTTTGAGAGCCCACCTCTATCTAGGAACATTCAAGGAGCTGCAGAGACTATGAAGTGCAGCAAGATAAAGTCTTTCCTATTATATGGAGGGAGGTTAATGATTTATCAATAAACAAATTCATTAAAAGATAATTTCTGATAGTAAGTGTTATACTGGAAACATAGTATGAAAGGAAACAATTGTTAGGAAAAAGCTACAGTGTAACGAGGTGATACTGAACTGAAATTATGTGGTAAACTAACCACGTGTGTGAGGAAGAGTTTATGACAATGGAAAAGAGAACAAAATTCCTGAGGTGAGACAATGCTTGCTTGTCATAGTCAAGGAGCATAGTATAAGCCCATGAGTATAGATTAGAGTTGCATGAGATGAGCTCAGAGACATAGGCTCATGAGGTTTTGTGTTTAGATCTTGAAAGGGTATCATTCTTAAATGACTATTCTTTTTAATGGAATAAAATGTAGCTACCACCTACCACATGGTACATGGTAAGGACTCAAGGCTGTTGTAGTGACTGTCATCATCACGATTATAGTTTCAACCAATCATTTTAAACATAGAGCACTCCTTTACTGATAGGTCCCCCACATCATGACAAAAGTGGAAAGGTCAGGATAGGACGAAGACCAGAGACAGAAGGAAGAGGAGAAGTAAGTACTGTGGGCATCATTTGTGATTTTAAAATGCATTTTGAATCCAAAATAACTATAAAAATTTGAGTGCCCCACTTCATGCCATGTTTAAAGAATACTGAGTGTATATTTAGTGAGTTAGCAAAAGTGTTGATTTGCTAAATAAGTGCTGAGTGAAGAAATGTGAAGGGTAAATTTTAATTAAACCAGAAAAATCACATTTTCTGAGAGAGAGCATCATTTGGAAGCATAGTAGAATTACAAAATAATCCTGAAATGTGGTATACCCAAAAGTGATTGAAATATTTTCTACTAAAAGCATGAGAGTGCTAAACTAGAACTATAAAGCAAGTTAACATCTAGATTTTTTGACAAAGACTGTGACCAGGGATAGGTACAGGTGCCAGGAAATATGATTACCTATCTATCAATAGGATAATTGATGTTAGAAAAAAGGGACCAAAATTTATAATTTGCTATATTCCAAATAATAAGCTAAGCTTTATTATATGTTTAATCATCATAGCCCTATAAATCATGATCCTTATGCATAGATTTTAAAATATGAAACATAGGAAAGCTAATTTAACCAAAGATATACAAGATAACAGGAAATTTCCCCTAGCTTCCTGTCTTTTCTTTACCCAAAACGTAGTGAATAAAGGATTCTTAATAAATGCTCTGGTCCCCAAGAAAGCAATGAAGCAGAATAATGAAGTCATTAATAATAGCAAACATATATTCAATTCACTGTTCACATTTTATTATATATTTACACTTAAGTGAAAGATTAATATTCTTATATTTGAATTCAGAGGTGGAAAACGGAGGCAGAGAAAGTATTTCCTTGAAGTTAAATTCGAACAAAATGCAGCATTTATTGAGTTCTAGTATCCACTCCTCAACCATGTTTGTTTGAACAAAACAAGGCAAGTCCACTAAGAAATCATACAAAGAACTCTAAAAGCTGAAAACACTTTTTGTTAAAAGCCTCTCACCACTAACTCTCCCTTTACCAAAGAGACTGACTCCCTGCTGGCATATGAGAAAGTGAACATGGATACTAAATCTTCCAGAACACAAGGACAGTTTAAGTAAGTCCTTGGTGCTTCCATGTAGCAGAAATCTGCTGTCCTGGATGTGTGGTCTAAAATGCTCCATACACCAGGATGTCCACATACCAATAACAGAATGATGAGTAAACTGGACGCACTGAAACACGAGCTCTTGGTATTGTTAAAGACTGATAATTGATTAATAAAATTAAAATTGTTTAACTTGAGTATATTTTACTGACTTTCATTTGCTTACTTACAAATTAATACTAGAAATGTGATGGTTGGTTCACCATAACCAATTTCTACCTTTTCAGATAAGAAAATATCTTCCACACTCCCCAATGACGTATGAAATGTTTTGGTAGCTACCATTACTGTAAATATCACCTTTTATCCTCAAGAAGAGACATGCTGAATCTAAGGCAAGGACCCTGTTGTAACAACTAGATATCATAAATAATGCATTGAATTATGTAGCTGAATGCTTCAGTTTTTCAAGGATTGGTTCCAACTTTGAACACATGCCGTAAATACAAATCAAACAGTCGGTTAGTTTCAAAGATTAATCAGGTTACCTGCTTCTGCTTAGGTGTAGAGGGAAAACCAATTAACTACCCTAAGAGACAAAACTGAATATTGGAAGAGTTAAGATTCAGATATTTAATAATGTTAACATAAGATCAACATCCCAGCAGAAAGGCTATAAATGTCTGAATTATTACAGTTTTCCTCACTTGATATTCACTCTCATTATTTCTCAAGATATAACCATCCACACCAACAGATTGCCCCCAAACACCTCAAACTCAATCTGACATATAGTTTTTTTAAATATATAGTCAATACTTTCACTGCTTTATACATCTCCAACTTAAATTATTCTCTGTTAGGTCCACAAATTTATTATCTCCAGATTCAACAGGGGCTCACAAAAGACATAATAACCCTTCCAGCTCTCAGACAGTTCTCCCCCCCCCCATTCCTTAAAGAAGTAATTTCAAGCATCACCATTTTTCCTAAGGATTCTGTCCCCTCCTGTACCATAATGATGATTCCTGCAGAATAGATGTGGGAATATGCTGGTTTGCAGGGATGTTTTTAGAAAAATTCCTTTTCTTTAACATAAGATTTATTACATACTGAAATAATAGGCCAAACAGAATGATAGAGATACTTTCTCTATTATTTGTAGAGCTGTACTCATGTATACTGTTCATAAATAATCAAACCAGGAGTGGTGGTACATATTATGATTACAGCTACTTAAAAGCCTAGAGAAGAAGATCACAATTTTGAAGCCAGCCTGAGCAACTTGGTGAGACTCTGGGTCAAATAAAAAATAAAAGTGCTAGGAATTTGGCATACTGTTGGTACCTGGGTTTAATCCCTAACAATGACATAGTACCAGGGAATAGGAGGATACAAACCCTTAGCATGGGGCAACAATATACCCCCCAAAATACTTCCTGCATGTACAAGAATTTTAAGGCAATTGTATAGCCAGTTAGAGATAATTTGCATAAATCTACAGATCATTGTGAAATTCCAATAAAATACTAGGTATGGAAGTGTTTTGGAATTATCATATTTTAAAAAACAAAACTATAACTATATTTATTCTTTACTTTTCTTGAGAAAAAGCTACAAAACATGTAAATAAAATAATAAACTAAAACATGGTAGCACAAAAATATTTCTCACCTATAAAGCAGTATAACACAAACTATCTAAGGATTTATTCAATCCAACTAAACACATATTTACTGAAGGTCTTTATAACGTGGACTGTCTGGTGGGCATTGACACACACCGACAGGTAAGACATCTCTTAAAGGGCCAGAATATAACAAAATCACTGTACAATACAGTAAGTCCCACACTAGGATATGAAGAATAACTTTGTATTGTACATGAGAAAAAATGCAATTAGAGGAAATAGTGTGTATGTGTGTGTATATGTGTGTGTGTGATAAAAATAGAAAGACTATCCTTTTCCAATACTAAACTGGAAGGTCCATGCATGAGTAAGCATAGGCATAAAGCAGCAAGCAGGGAGATCTTTTCCAGGACGTTTTGATTTTCTCCCACTTCCCACAGTACAAGCACAGGTAGTGAATAGAAAAACAAGTCAAATGGAGTTCACTGAATTAAGGTGAAATCAAGATTTCCACACAGATATCTTCTTTTCTAGTTTAGTTCTAGAGTTATCTAAAACACAAATTCTTTAAACATTAGATTACCACTTACTTTTAGTTCAACTGAACTCCTACCTAACTTGCCAATAAATGACAGAAAAATTAATTGACTAAAAGTTGCAGAGATTTAAAAATCACTACTCTTTGTGGTATTTTGACACAATTTGAGTGGTGACCTTATACCTCTGTTCTCTGAGCTATTCCTTTCCAGAAAAAAAAAATTCTGAATTTAGATGCTTACCCCTTCACCTTTTTAAATTTTTCATTGGCATAGAAAGAAATCTTTTCTCCAAAATAAACTAGAAGGAGTATTTCAGAAATATCTTAGACATATTTTTCAATCTTATTATGAAAAAAGCTGATGATCACGGCAAACTGAACCTCACAACAACCTTTCACCGCCCTTTCCCTCTATAACCCCCCGGCTTTTCTGAGTAATTGTTCCTTCATCAGAAAAAGAGCCATGAGACATGTAAGGTAGCAATGACAGGTGGTCTACTGAACATACACGTTAAGGAGGAAATGTAAGCAAAAATGGTAAAGTTACTTTAATACCTTCTACCCTACAACCAACAAGATTATCTTTTTTTTTTTTTTTTTTTTTTTTTGAGACAGGGTCTCCCTCTGTAGTTCCAGCTGGCCCTGAGCTCACTATGTAGCCCAGGCAGGCCTGGAACTCAGCGATCCACCTGTCTCTGCCTCCCGAGTGCTGGGGTGACAGGTGGGAGCCACCACGCCCGGCCCAACAGCATTATCTTGACAACAGAGGACACACCCATAGACTGTAGTAATAATGCTCCCACCTCTCTCCCTGTCCCTCTGATGCTGCTAATAACGGCCTGGATATAATCCTTTCCGATGTTATTATTTCCAAAATCGAGTCCATGGTGCTGCAACACTGCTGAAACGACTGTCTGAGACTAAGGTCCAGGCACCTGCATTCCTACAGTTTGCTGCAGTTATAGCTTAAGTTCACTGAAGTTTGATATCCACTAACTCAAAGCCTGTTCAGCAAGTGACTTCTCACCACTGTATTTATAAGTGTTCACTTTTTCTCAATCCCCCATGAACGCTCCAACAAATCTCTAACCTTCAGAGATGCTTCCAGCTTCCCTAGTTGCTAAATCACTTTAGGGATAGAATTTTCTATTTTATGAGGTGTTCTGAGCTTAGAGCACATAATTCTAGATCTTCCGATGTTGTCCTGAAGTGATATTTGAGGACCAAGATGATGTCATTGCCATCTCCTAGCAGTGCATTTTTGGCAACAGTAGCCCACTGGCTGAAAAGCTTTTCTCTCTCATTTGACAGAGAACTGTGTGGAAAGTGTAAGCAATCCAGACAGGAACAGAGTTGTTACATTTACCTAACTTCTTAAAATATAAATGGGCCACTTGAGGAGTCCTAGAAGGATAGTATTCCACATGTTCTTTGTTAATGCAATTTCATCCTTAAGCTTTGTTTTCAATAACAGGTGCAAGTAAAATTCAAACAGGTCCACGCACATCAGCATGTCTCTCTCATAGGCAGCAGGCAAAATCTAAATATTTCTTTTGAAAGAATCAAATATAGCACAAAAATTCAAACACAAAAGAAACATAAACAATTAGAAAATTAAAGAACACCCATTCCTTCACTCTGAGCATTTTATTCAACATCCATTTAGGTTTTACACTAATCCCAGACAAAAATGCAAGTATTGAAGACAAAGTCCAGACTTCAGAGTTTTTGAACTTACAGTGAATTACTGGCTCCTATATTAAACTAGGGCCTGCAAAGAAACTCACTCAGTACATAGCCCTTAGCAACTATTTCATTTGACCATATGTAATTGTCTTCAGTTTTTATAGAATTCGTAAAAATGGTTTTCATTTTGCCACATAGCATTAGGTAAGTTGATGAAAATGTCTGAATCTCAAATGATTATATATGCCTGGGTACACATGTGAGTCATAGCCCAGGAGCCAAAGATTGCAGTCTTAATTTTTTAATAGATTGGCTGGCTATGCTGACAAAATTAAGCATTTCTTTATGTTATTAGGGACTTAACATCTGTTAACCTACTCTACAAAGATTTCCAACAAAGTTAAAAGTACATAAATTAATGAGAAAAAAAAAGGAAAAAAATAGCATCTTTTGGGGGCATTCAAGTTTTGTTAAAATTAATGGATCTCATTTTGAAAGTGGTATTTATTTAATTCAGGGAGTTTTGTAGTGAATATTGCTCCTTTTTATAACAAACCTGCAAGGCAGTTATTAATCCTATTTGACAAAAAAGAAACTAAGCTACACGGAAGGTAGGGGCTGGCTTTCTCAGAATCTCCCTCTTAACTAGTTGAATTCTGCCATATTATTTCTCAATGATTAGAAACAAAGCATAGAAAGGGAACAGATAGGCGCTGAAACCTGAGTTCAAATTATGCCATCTAATGGCAGTGACATTTAACTACTGGCATACATCTTACCTAATTCAGCAAGTATAATGCGTCTGTTTCTTATAACATTTTAGCTATTTGAGCCCCAAATTTAAACAGCATTAAAATACAGAAATTATTTAACACCTTACAGATAAATTTTGTATATTTTCAATTATGGGTTTACACATTTCAGAAAACTAGTTATTTAATATCAGGAGAGGCTGAACACATATTTTGTGTCTTGTCATTTTTTGTAAACACGTATTAATATAATTTTCTTTTCCAAAATAGACTTTTTTCATTTGAATTCCAGTTTCCTTTCACTTTTCCTTTCTCTCTTCGATAATCCCCTTTAACAGTAGCTTTGTCCCCCCCTATCTTCCACCCTTCTATAAGTTACTTTTCTTCCTGCTTTTTTGCTCTTGGTAGGGTCTGAGGTCCTCAAGGCTACACGCAGCGTTGTGTAACGACTAGTAGCTCCCTGTCAAAACTCCCAGGGAAGCCTTGCCAGTGAGTTGTTCTACTAGGTGTCTTCACTGACAGGCTGACATTGCTCCGCAAACCTCAAACTGGTGTTTCAGTGACAAGGCAGCTGAGCAACTCTGATTTATAAAAGTAATATCCAAATACCTGCTTTATTAAACTCACTCAATGTAAAACTCCCAGCTTTTTCTCCATATGAGTTCTCAAACATTAAATTATTTCATAACAAATAATGTAATAAGTAATTTATGCATCCTCAGTCAGATCTTTGAGGTCACTTTTTATTATGATAACTGCAATCCAGAAATTCAAAGTGAACAAAACTACCTAAAGCAGATTATAAATAAAACTTCCCCTAGACATCTTCAAAACATAGTTCCCTTAATAGATAAGATTAAGGACGTACCATGACATGAAAGACTGGAGACTTTTTTATATTTTGCTTAGTATTTTCATTGCCAGTATACTCTACAATTCTTCCTACATAGATTCTCAAATATAATAATTAAATAGAACTTTGATGCCTCTATTTAAAAAAAATGTTTTAAAGCCAATATACATTCTATTTTTTTCAACTGTCTTATAGCAGTTTATTCAAACCCTGATATTACACTATAGGTCTTATAGAGCATCAGAATATGAAAGAACCTTAAATATAACACTTTACAGATGAGAAGGAGCACAGGAAGTTAAAGCAGTTTTCTCAGAGATACACATAGAAATATTTGGTTGTTCAAGGAAAAATTAGAATCGGGTCTCCTGAATTGTCTCTTTCTCTACTTCAACAACTTAACTTACATACACTGTTTAAATAATGTAAAGAATTATAAACTTTATAGCCAACATCATTGGTCTAACAATTATTATCAAAATGATTATTAATGAGCAGGGATTTAGCTCAGCAGCACTGTTCCTGTCTCGCAAGTACAAGGTCCTGAGTTCAATCCCCATACCAAAAAAAAAGATTATTAAAAACCTGAGTTTAAATATTCCATGGATCAAATAACTAGTTTCAATTACTTTGTAATGTTCTGGTATCAATTAAATTCATTTCCCTTTCCTCCTTGCAAATCATTCTGAATAAAGAGCACATCTCAAGTGATTATGTCATGTCAACAGACCACTAAGTAGAAAGGAGCTCCCAGAGCAAGTTCAGTGCAGCCCAAAGTGTGCAGAGTATCGTGATGGATGCAAGAAAGCATATAACACCAAAATAACTAGAAATTACCATCCTAAAATGTGTGTGCATGTTTATTTTTAAAGTAAGATGCTAAACTCTAATGAGAGTGAACGACCTAAACATATTGCATCTCATCAAGTGTTTTTAGGGAAGTTTAGGATCCTGAAAATGTAGAATGAATCTACTTGAACTTCAAGAAACAAGGTCCTGCTTGCCAAGTAAAAGAAAATGCATGGAGACCACAGACATAGGTTACTGCTTTGAAGTACACCTGCTGGTGGTGTGCGTAACCAACAAGAGTCTGTCTACACATGCCCTAAAAGACTGAAAATGTTTGCTTTTACTGAGTATGCTCTCCACATGTGTCTGACATTTTTCAAAATATAAAATAATGACAGCCCAAAAATACATAGAGCACAGTTTGATCACCACGATTATT
>PVIC010027951.1:0-23506 GCA_004025085.1 Thryonomys swinderianus
TTAGAATCTTGAACTAACAGTTTCATTATCTGTGATATGAAAATAACAACTTTTGCCTGTATCTTTCAAGGCCATTGAGAAGTATAATTTTAAAAATATTTTAAACTATGTAAACATAAAAGTTTCTTTGTCAAATTTAGTTTTTGATAATTTTGGCATTTGCCCTTCAAAATTAAACATGCCCTGGAAAATATAACAATGTTTTTGAGAAAATTACTATAGTATATTTCTGTGAAAAATTATAATAAATAATATAGTTATGTTCCCATTGAGATTTGATCTCATTACAAGTTATTAAATATGAATTAGACATTAAATTTGTTCTTAGTTGCATTCTTCTAATTTTTAAAAAATATTTTGGTAAAATAAGTCTGCTCAGAATGAACAGGATGAAGAATTATCTAATTCTTCTATTATGATAGTTTACTAAAAATTATGCCACAACTTATGTTTAAGTAAAAATAATTCCTTTCTTTCTCAACAGTATTTATCAAATGTTCATCTGAAACTTCCAGAATTTTTAATAAAAACAGTTAAAACATGCAATTATAAAGCCAAATATAAAAATTTGTTTTAAACTATAAGTTCTAAGTAAACGAATAACATGGAAATTATTTAGGTATAATATAAACTGATAAAAGTTTACACATAAGACAAAAATGATTGAATATATGTAGATAAATAATTACAAACAAGTTTTAAATAAAATATGTAGAGAGACACAGATATATAAACCAATGAAGAGACACAAGCCAAACATTCATATTTGATAGGAGATTAAAATTTTAAGTAAAATTTGTCCTTGAGTTGCATGGTATTAATCATTTATTCACGTCTATATAATTTCACCCATTTTATCAATGTTTATCATAATTTTCAATTAAAAACTATGTTTAAAAAATTATTATAGAGTCGGGCATGGTGGCTCACACCTGTAATCCCAGCACTCGGGAGGCAGAGGCAGGAGGCTTGCTGAGTTCGAGGCTTGCCTGGGCTACACAGTGAGCTCAGAGCCAGCCTGAACTACAAAGCAAGACCCTGTCTCAAAAAAAGTAAAATTATTATAGAGCTATAGAATAAGCTAACACATACCAGAAAAAAAGTTTTACATTTAATTCAATATCAATTATTTTGATTCTCAGTTTTCTAGTAAATTACTCATATTTCTGGTAAGAGATACATAACTATACAACCATTATTTTGTTAGTTTACAGGTACACTTTACCATTCCAATATCATTCATATTTTAAGTTTAAATATTGTCATATATTTATTTTATTTACCTTAATCATCATCTTTGGAGATAGTCGAGATAAGAAACATTTTTAAGTGAAGTTTTGGAGTTCCAGTGCCAGAACTGTTTCAAGGAACTTCTAGAATATTGTATTCGTTTCCTAAAGTGACTTCAGTAAGAGGAATTAGCTAGGAAAGTGAGAAATTTATTATCTCAAAATTCTGGAAACTGGAAAGATCAGAAAACCTGTGTTTCCTCTGAAGGAGCTAGCAGTAAGCAAGTCCCTGATATGGGCCTCTTGCTAGCCTGGGCATCCTCGTGTTGTAGAGGAGTTTTTTCCCTGTATCTCTCTAGATTATCTTCCTTCTGTATCTAATTAATTTCCTCCCTTTGAGAACGGCATAGGCTTATCAAGTTAGGACCCATGCTAAAGTACCAAGCTTAACTTAACTTGATTTCCAAACCCAGATTTGAAGAGCTAGGAATTTAGCACATCTCTCTCTCTTTTATTTTTTAGCTTGATAAGGGCAGAATTCAAATGTTAACACATGGTCCTCCATTTGTTTGAAAAACATTGACTTTCTGATTTTCAATGAGAAAGTGATCATACTGTATGCCTAAAATATACCAATAAACTCAATTAAAAATGATTGACTTTCAATATAAATCCTTTACACTTGGGAGTATGCATTACTTTCTATAAAATATGAATTATCAGCTAGTATTTTTTTTTTTTTGAGACGGTCTCGCTTTGTAGTTCGGGCTGGCTCTGAGCTTACTATGTAGCCTAGGCAAGCTTCAAACTCAGCAATCCCCCTGTCTCTGCCTCCCAAGTGCTGGGATTACCGGCATAAGCCACCATACCCGGCACTATCAGCTAGTATTTTTAACAAGTACTTTCTTTGAGGACAAATCACTGAGCACACCCTCAAAGAAGTACAAATCCCAAAACAGCAAAATCAGGTCATCTGAAGGCTTCACGAGGAAGTGCTCAGGAAAGCTGAGTTCACTTAGAGGCCCATGCTCATTGCTCTTTAGCTTCTAACTCTGTAGAAAGATTTTTGAACTTACAAGGGGACATGAAGATCAGGGTATTTTAGGTTGGAAGTACCTCTTCTCATTTCACAGATGAAGAAACACTTGAAAGGCCCTAAGCAATATTTGGCCAGAAAAAAAGAACTTGCTGGCAGATGGATTAAGCAGACAAAGTTCCATCGACAAAGAGTATTTCATGACTTAAAATGTACAAAATTAGAAGCACCAATTGGGAAGTTGACAGGTGCCACACTTAACAGATATAGCCAGGAAAACGCAGATACATCACGAATGAAACCCGCAAGATAGAGGCGACCACGTTGTACTGTATTGGTGAAAAGTATGAGATGCAGAAGTTATGGCAGGAGAGGGGCAAACAGACAGACAAGCCAGGACAATTACTGTCTGCCCTGGGACATCATAACTCTGAGGTTTGAATTCACTTTTTCATTATTGTACTGTTTAGTGTTTTTTCTTCTGATTCTGCTCTGATTAGCTGACTGAAGCAACTAAAAGAGGATAATTTAGGACATCTTTGTTTTTACAGTTGATTTTTTTAAAAGTAACATGAAAGCAGAATATACTTATATATGCCATTATGCAATGCTTATAAAATGACTACATCTTTTTATTTTAGGATTTCCATGTTTATCTCCTTAATATCTTTACTTATAAATTTGATAACTTTGTATGTCGGCAGGTGCCAGAAAATCATCATTGATAATCTCTGCTTTACAACGTGACAAGAGCTTGTGCACCCTTCCAAATCATTCCTGTCCAATGCTTCCTTCCCTTCAAGGTGTGCTCTGGAGCTGGCCTTGATACTTTCTGGAAATATGTTTCCCTATCTTTATGTAAATTGAGGTTTCCAATCTCTCTGTCTCCTCTTACACCATTCACAAATGTTGTGTATAATTTGTTGGGTTTCTTTTTTGGTATATGGATGAGTGAAGAGATTAAAATCAAGATGGCCTCCATTAAGCTCTCATTCTTTTTTTTTCTTCCATTTTCATTTTTTTATTTCAACTAGTGATGCTTTGGACTTTCTTGCCCATTTTGATATTTCTCCATATCACTTCCAGGCTCAGTAAGAGTTTTGTTTTCCTTTCTTCTGACATCCACACATTTTAAATGGTGCTCTTAACACTGTGTATCTGATAACTATTTATTTTTCTTGATGATAGCTCCACACATGGCTGTGTTTTAAACTCTGTCTCTCACTCAAAATAACCAATGTTAATGAAAATAAAACTACTATCAATGAAGATTTTTTAAAATAAAGTAAAAGAATTGCAAATTCTTTTAAAATAAAATATGCTTTTCATGAGTTTATAAATACGACATATGTACATAGATATGCCTATATATCAAATCAAAACATTGAAAAGTATGAAAAACAATCCTAGATGTTCTTTAAACTTGCTTGGATAGTTTAGGCTGATTTCTATTATGTGTAACATTCTTCAGCCTGTTTTACATTAGAGTGAAGTTCAGAGGGAATAATTACAAACTACTACATAACTTTGTATACACAAAGTAGATCTCCAGAGGGTGTAAAATTTCATGAAATCTCCACTGTGCTACAGTGATGCTACAAACTGAATTTCAATGTATCTTTTAAATTTTTCATTTTTTTTTTGAGACAGGGTCTCACTTTGTAGTTCAGGCTGGCCCTGAGCTCCCTAGGTAGCCCAGGCAAGCCTTGAACTCAGAAAACCTCCTGCTTCTGCCTCCCAAGTGCTGGGAGCCACTGGGTGTGATGAGTGATTTCTGTACTATATTGTCCTTCTATACTATATTGTACCATATTTCCACTTTTATAGGTGTGAGCCACCACACCTGGCATTGTGGTGTGTGGTACTGATTTTAGGTGGGCATGGGTCAAAATGCCTGGCATTGTTGTATGTGGTTACCAGGGATCGAACCAGGGACCTTGCGCTTACTAGGCAGGTGCCAGAACTACTGAGCTAAATCTCTGGCCCCCAAATTTTCACTTTTAATCTACATAGAAAGTATACTTTTTTCTATTTTTACTAATACATGAATTTTTATTTCTAAAGTCTTTGCTTTATTTTTTTCCTGAGATAATAATCCAAACTTACCTCTTTTTTAAAATGTTTACTGAAATTGTTTTTATGCAAGATGTTCAGTGCAATAATGTGATGTAGTATTCACTGCATAATGATTATTATAATCAAATTAACATATATGTCAGGGGCCAGGCTATAATTTATAGCTCAGAAATTGTTCTTGTAAATGAAACTCTCTCATTCTTTATCCTGGCCCCTAAAACTACTATTCTGCTCTCTGCTTCTATAAATACTACTTTTTTACAGAATTTATCTTTCCGTCTTGGACTTAAGATTTTTACAGAATTTATCTTTCTGTCTTGCTCTGTCCTTAAGTTTCAGCCACAGAGTTGCAAATGGCAAGATGTCCTTTTTATAACTTAATTACACACAGAAACACATACACACACACACACACACACACACAAGTACACACAGTTGCATTTTCTTTATCCACTTAGTTTTTTATTTTTTAATCTACTTATTTTTTTGAGCCTCTTTTCTAACTCATGCTACTTATTTTCTTATCTCTTTGGTTTGCTGTGCTCTGGAATTGGTAATTTTCTAATTGTGGGCTTATGCTCAGCTTACTTGTTCTGACTCAATGTTTTCTTCCACTTTTATCCAACCATAGTCTACCTTTTGTCCAGCAGAGGACAAAACCCACTTCCTCTGTCATAGTCATTGTCTTCCACACACAGGGAAACAAGAACTCTCCTCTGCAAAAGTGTCAGGATCTTGATGTGGACCTCGTTTACAAATTCCACTCATTTCACTCACATATTCCCAAGCCAGTGAAACAGAACCATGTATTATATTCTGCAACTTCTTTCAAGCAACTGTTTCCTTCTTGAATATAATAAGAACAATATAGTATTCATTTTTATATCCATCCACCCAGATCAAAAACATTAAATTATGTAGGTATTATTTTAATTGTGTAATGAATAAGTAATGTACAGGTAACTAGTGAAGTTATTGAATGGTTAAAATGAAATATGATGAATTCAGTTTATACTTACTTAGCAGCAACTATATGCAAACTATCACGTATTACAGAGAGGAATTTTATAACCTTGAGTTTGAAATTTACTCAGAGGGTGACAGGTTGCAACACTGAAAGCTCAGTATTTGTATGTGTGGGGGAGGTCCTGTGAGAGCAGAGGAGGGACTTGGGGAGGAGCAAAGTGCAGTTGACGGTGACAGGGTTTCTGTACCAGGAACAACTCGTCAGGATCAGAGAAATGCAGAGATTTGGAATAGCATTTCAGAAAAAAAAGAAGCAGCCCCAGAGAACAATATGACACCTTCAAAGAATTTACAAAACCATCAGGAATCCAGTTGAGAAAGGCTTTAGCTGGTGGTCTGAGTTTGACTTTATCATAACATTTACTGCATTCAGTAAAAGGACTTTAGTGGAGAAGTGGCAAAATCAGACTTTCCCTTTAGGCAGAGTGCTCTGAGCTGATGGTGTAGGTTGTGCTAGAGAAATAATACTGTTACCATAATTTATTAAATTTATCAGTATCAAGTGATGAGGACATAATCTAACAGATGTAAGTGAGGCTGCTTCAGAGAGAAAGGAAGGAAGAGAACTCAGGTAAAAGCCACAAGACTGGATGGAAGGGCCAAGTGAGAAAGGAGAAGGATGACCTTCAGACATGCCGCTGAGGACACTGCTGATGGCCTAAGTGACAGATTTAATAAGTAAAAGAACAGGTGGATGGAAAGATGTTAAAACTCACTGAGCTTGAGGCAGATTGAGGTCAAGAAGGTGATCTCTAGTGTCTTGTATGTAATTAATGCACAGGTGCATGCATGCAGGCGCACACACACACACACACACACACAACTTGAGCAGAGCCAATAGAGCATAACACTGGGCTGGGTCCAAGTAGTATCTTGGGTCCTGTTAATGTGTAATTAGCAACATAAGCCGGATTTAGATATCAATCAGGGAGAATGAACATACAATATAAAATGAATTAGAAGGCCAAATAAAATCAGAATTGAAAATACTTTGTTTTGTTGAAATTATAACATATATAATCATAACATTATAAATTAAATTATAACATTATAATTCTTTCATTAAGACAAGGGAATGTTGTAGAAGAGAACACGGAGAAAATTGTGAGAAAGATCTCCACTGTTCAAAGAACGTGTTTCTGAAAGATATGTGCAAGTTAGGTCAGTTGCTGAAACAGATTGTAGGTGGAAGGAAATCAAATTTTGTTTTGTTTTGTTTTGGGTAGGGAAAGGTTGAATATTTTTGTTATCCAAGAAAGACAAGAAAGAACGGACAATTGATAGACTGAGCTTTGAAAAGACAGCTAGGGTGGGGACCATAAGCACACATAGTTACCCCATGTGTTCATTCAGAAAACACTAAGATCAAAGGATGTATGTGTAAAAACCCTCTGAGTGCCCCTTTTTTGATAGTAACATATAGAGCAAAGTTCAGACTGAGATAGCTTTGCTAGGAAATTTTAACATACATTTAATGATGAATTAGCATTCATACTTCTGAAAGCTTCCAAAGTTAGAAGTGTTCATTTTCCAACACATTCTAAGAGATAAGTGTGGTCTTAATACTAACCAAGATAAAGGTATGATAAGGAAATTTCACATCAATACTTTGCAAATATAAATGCAAAAATACTAATCAAAACATGAGCAAAATCATTCCAATAAGTTTAACATCATACTTAATAATGAAATAATGTTTTATCCTAAAAACTAGGAATATGATAGAGATTACTACTTTTACTATTTCTGTTCAGTATCATTTTGAAACTATGAGCCTGGACAGTGAGAAATAAAATTAAAACAAAAGACATCTACATTTGAAACTATATTTCCAAATGACATATTCTATATAGAAAAACATAAGGCAGGGCTGGAGATTTAGCTCAGTGGTTCCGGCACCTGCCTTGCAGGCGCAAGGTCCTGAGTTCAATCCCGGTAACCACATAAAATGCTGGGCATGGTGGCTCATGCCCACCAACAATCAACCAGCAATCAGCACCACATACCCACATACCACAGTGCCGGGCGTGATGGCTCACACCTGTAATCCCAGCACTCGGGAGGCAGAGGCAGGAGGATTGCTGAGTTCGAGGCTTGCCTGGGCTACATAGTGAGTGCAGGGCCAGCCTGAACTACAAAATAAGACCCTGTCTCAAAAAACAATAAAAAGAAAAAAAAAGGCATTCACAAAAATATATGTAATTAGTTAAATTCAGAAGGGTGCAAGATTAACACAAAAAGTGTATTTTAAGAAAAATCAATTGTATTTTTATATTCTAGCAGTAGAAATCTGAAAAACCCACCAAATAGCACCAATGGGAATAAAATGCTAGGAAAGTACAAGGAAGTACAAAATTATTTCTCTATAAGCTACAAAACAAAACATTTTAAAGAAGACCTAAAAAATTTGGACAACATTCCATATTCATGGATAAGACCACCACGAAGATGACAATACTTGACAAAACCCCATGAAAACAGCAATTTGTTTTGTTTCAAAATTGACAGGCTGTTCCTAAAGTTTATGCAAAAATGGAAGGGATCGCAAATGTCAGTGTTTCTGAGAAACAGAGAAAGAAAGAAAGAAAAACAGAGATGCAGAGCTAGAGAATTCACTTTCTGATTTTAAAATTTACCTCAAACTGAAAATCAAGAGCATGGTATTAACTCAAAGATGGGCTTCAAAGTTCAGAATACCATTTAGACCCTTGAATGAAGACTTGATTTAAGCTTGATTGATTCTTAACAATAGTGTCGAGATAATTTAATAATTTAATTAACAGTAGACTTTTGTCAAAAAACAGTAAATGTATATCTCTATAAAAAGGAAGAAAGTTCAGCTCCTCATTAAATAACGCACAAAAAGTAACTGAAAATAAATTGTAGACCAAAATGTAGATGTAACACTAAAATGCTTAAAAATATAGGAGAGAATTACATAATGTTGGTGTGGGCAACTATCTCCTAGATAAAAGCCCAAAAGCGCAACTGGAGTGAGCTCTTAAACCTGATAGTAAAAGGAGGACCCATCAATGCATACCTCGTAGTGAGGGAGGCCAATCTGAAGTTACCACGTAGTATGTTATTCTGACCATATGATATTTGCAAAAAGTAAAACTACACAGACAAAAAAGGAAATCAATGGTTAATGAGGATTAGTGTATTCCGTGGGTAATAAGACAAAAAACAGGATGACATTGAGGGGAGTAAAACTATATGACTCCGTAATAGTGAATATATCTTGTTATGTATTTGTCAAAGCCCAGGTTTTGGAGACACAAACTTTCATTTGATAAAAAGGCAGGTATTATTGATACCGCACCCAAATATGCCAGGAGGAGCCTCCCTCTCTAACCATTAAAGTAAGCACCCCTCAGATAATCTCCTCATCTCGGGTTTAGTTGTTTAGTTTAGCTGTTAGATCTTCATCTAGGCTATGTTGTAATTTCTTTACTAACTGTTGGGGTTTTTTTTCCTCTTTTGTTTTGGAAATCCATGGTTCAGTTTAATAATATTGGCATTTATTCTAGTTAGCTTTCTATGATTAATTTCTAGCTTGATCCATTGAGGTCAAAGAAAAAAAACTAATTTCAATGTTTGTAATTTTGGTCAGACTTTCTCAATGATCTACTACTATATGATACATTTGATTTAATGTGCTTTGTTAATACATTATTAGCTACATATTTGATTATAATTGATATTTCTGGTATACTTGATCTATATAAAATATCTAATCGCTCAAAAAATTTAATATTGTGATAACTATTTTAGTTTTTGATATTTTATGGTACAGATGATCCTCTGCAGTCATAGTTTCCACACCTGTAAATTCAACTAACCATTGAATCAAAAACATTCAAATTGAATTGTATCTATAGTGAACATATAAAGACATTTTCATTCCCATTTTCCTTAAAGGATAGTTATCAACTATTACATAACTTTTACATTGTATGATGTATTACACATAATCTAAAGGTGCTTTAAATGTACAAGAAGAGGTGCAAAGATTATATGCAAACACATCGTTTTATATAAGGGAATTCAGTATCTACGGATTTGGGTGTCTGATGGAGCCTTCTATCTCCTGTAGATGCCACAAGTGACTATGTAACTTAGAAAACTCAAGAGGAAAGAAAAATGCACTATATCTATCTCTATTTTTGCTCAGCAGACTCTTTTCTTTCCTCTTTATCATCTAAGTTTCCTTCCCCTTGGTCATTTATTCTCTGTGGATGAAAGAGCTCATATAAGGCTGTTTGCATCATATAATAGCACAAAAAAAAAGGAGAGAGAGAGACAGGATCTAAGAGCAGAGAGCAAATGGTGAACATCATAAACCCAAATATCCTTCTGTATGGAGTTACCCAAAAAAAAAAAAAACCCCAACATACCAAGGACAAATTAATCAGCAAAGATAGCGCCTTTGTTCAAATATATATATAAAAAATTTCCCAAATTGGCCTTATTTTAATTTTAAAATTAAAGGAACATATGTAACTATTACTTTTAGAACTTTTTCATGGAACAAGGAGGAACAAACTATATCTATACATACACGTAAATATGGAGAGAGGAGAGAACTGTTTGAGCTGCCTGTGAGGAAGCCACTCTGAAGGTACAAGGCAAACAGAAGAAGATAATGTTGCTCGAGCTACAAAAGTAGCAACAGGTTCAAGGGTTAAAAACTTCACATTCAGCGTCAAGATCACTGGTCACTTTCAAAAGAGGCAGGGGTAATAAGATGATGAGATATACTTTCAAAAAGTTTGTGCTTAACAGGAAAAAGAAAAAAGCCAGAGGTGGTACTTTTGTCACAGACCACTGGCCAGGGAAGGTATGGGGTTTTTATTATTATTTTATTATTGTTGTTTTTCAAACATATGCACAGTGTTACATTATTCTATATGAAACCAGAAGTGCAAGAAGAATGACAATGCACAAGAAAGAAAAGCAGCACACAAAGCCTCGGAGCACAAGTGAAGCTGCCCGGCCTTTTAAGCACTGCTAGGCACACAGAAGGAAGTCTCCAGAAAGGCATGCAACATGAGAATGTTTCAAGTGAGGGCTCTGCTGGTATCACTGTGTTTTCTTAAGTTGTGTCTCATTCTGAGTTGTATTCCTCAATTACGTCACTTGGGTTAGTAAACCTAGGAACTGAGTGCATTAAATATTAGTTGCTATTTCTGAGCCTCCAGGTGGCAGTGGCTTTATTGCATTGGCTTCTGTGACACCAGCAGTTGTGGAATGCTACATGAGAAATGATAAACTCATTCTTACGTGGATTATTGTGTAGCCGAGTCTCAGAAACATGTATTTTAAATTCTTGTGCTTCTTATGATGTGCATTGATCATATCCATTTCTTCATATAATATGCAGAGTATTCTCAGGTCTCTTGATAGTAAGATGCACATAATTTTAAAATAATGGTCCACATTCCATTTTCATAAATGTAGTCAGTTAATATCTCAGATATCCTTAAATTAACTTAGAGATATTTTAATTAGTAAATCAGAAAAAATTGTCTTGAGTCACCCTGTGGGCAGAAGAATGATAGGTTATGTTTTTACAAATGCACTTTAAAAGTGCTATAACAGTAAAGAAACTTGATATGTGATTTTAGCATTAAATATTCTCTGACTTACAAAACTGAAAACATTACCAATATTTAAGTTCCCATTGTGATCATTAATTGCATGAAAGAAAATAAAGATGGAGCACAACACAGTTACTCTAGATGTTAAAAACAGAACCAAAACTGGAATATCTGTGTTTAAAAGAAATGAATTATACATAAATAAATGAATTATACATAAATGCTTCCCAACTAATAATCTTATTCACAAATAATTCATAAGCAGTTCAACCATAATGGGCTAAAAATGACCCAAGAATTGCATTGATTTGTTTCATCATGGCTGGGTTATTTTTCTGATGTCCCTTTCTTATCTAAAGGAAAATTATAAACAATGTTTTGATTTCTTTGTATAACATTTTTATTTTTGTGTTTGTTTTGTTTGTTGTTCTTGTTTTTTGAGACAGGGTCTGATTTTGTAGTTCAGGCTGGCTCTGAGCTCACTATGTAGCCCAGACAAGCCTTGAACTCAGCAATCCTCCTGCCTCTGCCTACTGAGTGCTAGGATTACAGGTGTGAGCCACCATACCAGCTGTATAACTTTTTTTTTAAATAAAGATAAAACAATTTCCATGGAGAAGGATGACTTGGAAACACCAGATATTAAGGATATACTCTCTTAGTCAACAGAATCATAAAGTGAACTCTTATCTGAATCTTAAATCTCTGGACACAAGATCATAGTGTTCATGTAAATACTGGACTGATATTTACCCTCAAATTATTTTGTTACAAGGAGTCTTCATAATTGTAAGGTCACAGAGAGGTCTTAAAACCAACTATTTTGGTTTTACTTACTTTATAATTATTGAGAAGTTTATTTCTTTTTTGTTTGGGTTTTTGTTTATTGTTTGTTTGTTTGTTTAGTTTTTTAAGACAAGGACTCACTTTGTAGTTCAGGCTGGCCTTGAACTCACTGTGTAGCCCAGGCTAGCCTTGAAATCACAGCAATCTTCCTGCCTCGGACTCCTGAATGCTGGGCTTATAGACATGAGCTACCATGCCCCGCACTGTAGTATGTGGTTCTGGGGACTGAACTTGGGACCTTGAGCTTGCCAGGCAGACACTGAAACCACTGAGCTAAATCCCTGGCCCCATTTTATATATTCTTGATTTATTATTTCTATACCCTAAGGATTACAAGTAACATTCATGTAATGTATATGCAATCTTATCTTTTGCCCAAATTATGTAAGAACTACTTGCAATGCTAATTTTAGTCAATAAAATGAAAACGATTGCTCTGAGGAACCTCTGTTCCTCTTCCCTCTTATACGCTATCCTTGTCATTGAAGTGGCATTTCTGTATATCATGAGCCTGGTGACACAATTATTTCCTTATGCCATTGTTTTAAAACTGTGAACATATTAACAGACAGAAATACATTTTATGGCAACTGATGTTTACCTACATAGTTATCTTACAGATTATTTTATGCCTTGGTTTAGAGTTGAACTGTTATCTAGAATCACTTCATTCTAAAGACTGTGCTTTGGTCCAAGTCTAGCAGAAGAAATAAATCTCTCAGGTTTTGATGCCTGGGAAAGTTTTAACTTCTTCAGTTTTGAAGGATAGACTTAGCAGACGCAGGGCTTTGGCTGAGGCGCTTCTTTTCCTGTTTCCTACCATGTTGTCCTCCTGACCTCCAGTTTCTGATAACTGTTAATAATTTGCACATCTCTCAAGTGTGACAAATCACTTTTTTAACTTTTTCCCAAGTTCCTATCTTCACTTGGTCTTCCACAAAATTTACTCTGATGCATCTAAGTGTGGAGATTGGAGTTATCCTGCTTGGAATTTGCAAACTTCTTGGATGAGCAGATTAATATTTTTCTTCAAAATTTTAAATAGTTCATCTGTCTTTTCCTCTCTGACTCTGCTTTTATTTTTTACTACCTTTTATGCATTGGTTGCTGTGTTTCATGATTCTTGATAGAGTCTCTGAGGCTCTGTTCTTCTTTCTTCATTCTTGCTATTTCTGATGCTCAGATTGGAAAGTGTCTCTTGATACATCTTCAAGCTCGTTGTAATTTCTCCCTGAGTTTATTGTTTTGTTTCTCTTGCAAACTTTTCACTTCACCTATTCTATTTTTGTTTTAAAATTCCAATTCCATTATTTTCTTATAATTTATAATTATTGATCAATAGTCTAGAGTTACATATCATTCTCATGCAGTCCCTTAATTCTTTAAATTTGATTATTTCATTATTTGAATATATTTATATCAGCTGATCTATCTATCTATTCAATATATTTATATTAGCTGACCTATCTATCTATCTATCTATCTCTTTTTGAGACAGGCCCTCGCTTTGTCGTTCAGTCTGGCCCTGAGCTCACTGTGTAGCCCAGGCAACCCTCGAACTCAGCATTCCTCTTGCCTCTGCCTCCCGAGTTAAAATTTTTACCTAAGAAAATCCAACACATGGTCTTCTTTAGATCCTTCTTTTCTATTACTATTTTTTTTCCTTATAGGGCACATATTGTTTCTTTTCATGACTTACTTTTTTTTCCCAGAAACTGTCATTTCAGGGAATTTTAACTCTAATTTAACTCTAAATACTGCTGTCTCACTTTTGTGTTTTTTTCCCTTTGCCATTACTGAAGTTTCTGTTACTACTCATTACTTGGTCATTTTCCTGGCCTAATTCTACCAATGTGCTGTTCATGTTCAGGATCATGCTCAGTGATCTTCTGATGACTTAACAAAAGTTTCTTTAAAGCTTTGAACCCAAAAAGTCTCCCAGCGATTACCCTGTATGTGTATATGTATGAAAGTAAGTGTGTGTGTGTGTGTGTGTGTGTGTGTGTATTGGACGTGCCCTCAGCAATATTAAGCTGCAAGTGATTGGTTACAGCTCTTATCTTTCCCATCTTCACTGTGCAGCAATAAGGGCCAGAGGAGGGATGTGGGTCTTGAGCACAACTTTCTTTTTAATTGAATTCTTTATTGGTACAATTTATATACATCTCAAAATCACATATAACATTGGGGAATTTGTACCAATATATGACACAAGTTAATTCTCATTTTTACCCATATCCCTACCCACCCACACCTCCTCACCCCCTTTATACATGCTCTTTTATTTTCTTTCTGTGTCATATTTATTCCTTCCCCTCATCACATTTCCACACCAAGTTTCCTATAGAAATATTCTACTCTATAAAAGCTGTCCTACTTTCTAGAGCTCATTTGCATCTATAGGTGTTCATGCCAAAGAGAAGATCCGGAAATTGTCTATCTGTGATCTATTGATTTCACTTATTAGTATATCCTCCAGGTGTCTCCATATGCACCTAAATTGATCGATCTTGTCATTCTTTATGGCAGAGTAATACTCCATTTTATAAAAAAAAAAAACACATCTTCTTTATCCACTCTCCAGTCGATGGACATTTGGGTTATTTCCAAAATTGAGCTATCACGAATTGAGCTGCTATGAACAAGGGTGTATATCTGTCTTTCCAATGTGAGTTTTTAAATTCTTTTGGGTATATTCCTAGCAGGGGGATAGCAGGGTCAAGTGGGACCCCTAGTCCTAGTTTACCTGGCATGCTAGTATAACCCTGTCCATAGGTGGATCTCATAGTCCCAGGACTATGCCAAATATTTTTAATGACTGCCTAAGGAGATTTCATTTCCTACTTTTCCATATTAAGTTCTTTAATGTCTTTTACTATGTCTGTAAGTTTCTGTGATGTTAAACATTTCTGCTGAACATTTTCAGTAATGTTTCAGAGATAAGTTTGTTTACAGTTAATGAACTATGAGCATGTCAAATGAGAAGCTCAAAAGATTAGATTTTTCCAGGAAACTTCTTGATAAATCAATAGTAACAATTCTTTAGGAGTTGGGCTTTGTTGGTAGAAGTAAACCCATTCTACTCATCCAGTGTTGTCTAATGACTGGTTCTCAGTTACTGTGTTTGGGATGCTGTTAGGTATTTTTTGCTTTATGGTATCTCAAAATAGGAGAATAGGAGTATATCAACTTAAAATGCCACACAACTTCCTGTGTTCTGTAAATAGATACAATTTAGATTGTTGTGAAACCTTAGTTTTTCTAGAGTTGTGTGAAAGGTGATTTCTGATATATTTTGCTTTGTTCAAGGAGCATATTTTACAAACTCCTTATTCCATTGTTCTAGAGCTGTCTCTCTACAAAGGTGAATTTTTAAAATAAATATGAACTTGATATACATAAACATGTCTAAAGAGAAGTGGCTATTGTAATTTAAAATGTAACAGAAATGAACTATACCCTTTTATTACAAAATTATATGTACCAATGAAGTATCATTATAGAACTGGCATATATTAAACAATAAACACCAAACCAAACCAAAGGTAAGTTAAATCAAAAGCCAATGGACTGTTATTTTGCTTCCAACTTCTTCCCCAAAAGAGAATCATCAAACGCTTTGAAAGGATAAATAGTAATGCAAGGCCAGACGTCAGGAGAAGATTGAGCGAAACCAGAGCCAGCAAAACATTCCTGGGTCCTGAAGGAAGGTGTCCATCTGATCAAAGGACCCACAGTATTTATGAAAAGTTTTCAAGCTGGTAGAAAAAAATACCAGAAAATTGTAGTTGGAAAATTAGTCTCATTTTTCAAAAGGAAAAGAAGAATCTAAAACATGATAGGAGTGAAATCAAACCAAAGGACAGTATTTTAGATTCATTTGTTCTGAAAATTGGTGTTCAAAATAAGAACACTCTGTTCCCCTGAAATGTAATTTGGATTCACCAAAAATACATTATGCCAAATACCCCTTAACTTCTTTGTAAATTTTCCACAGCTCCCATTTCGAGTACAGGTTGATGTTTGCAGAATGTCAGGTTATCTCACGGTCCTCTTGCAGAAAGAACCATCATCTGTCATAGTCAGAGAAAACTGACTAATGATTTTAATATCAGCCTATTGCCATTGCTGTTGTTGAACTCAGTGAGTTTAGCTGTTTGTTGTATGAGGAGAAGGTATAGTTTGAGAAACTATGGGAGAAATGACCAAAAACATTAAAAATTATTTTGGCCATACAGAAAAACCAAGACAACTAAATTTAAAAGACAAGGGAAATTTCCATGTAGATCTCAGTGTCCAATTATATAAAACCAGAAGATAGTCTCTCTTTTTGTAAGTTAACATTAAGAGAACTACTTTTGAGAAAGTGCTATAAAATGAAGGCCTCTGTGGACCACAATAGCAGATTTGTGATTCTTAAGGTCTCCTCCAATTCTATAAGAAAGGGAGTATACTTAGGAATTTTGAATTTGAAGGAAAGTGAGACATTTTAATAACTGAAAATTCATATAGATGTAAAATATATTGCATCCTAATATCCCAAGATGATGCATTTATTTTTACCTGTTTCATTCTCTGCTATAAGTTTCCCTTTGTCCTGGTGATTGACAGCAATCAGACCTGAAATGAGATGAGATTAGCACCCTGGAAATAATTAGTGTGCACGTAGCAACCGATTTCAGATAATTCCTCAATGCTGGTGTGAAAAGCCTATGTTAAAAATAGAATACAGAAAAAATAATGCAATATTGTTTTGCAGACATAACTTTTAAGTATTCAAATTGAGCCTTCACTATCTTGAATTGTAGCTATGTGATTTCACCTAATGAAAGAAACTAAACGAATCCATGCTAATGCATTATTGGTATGTGCAGAACAAGAAGAACAAATCACACAAATTTTCCCACTTAATTATTGTGAGAGAAATTCATTGTCATATTATTGACCTATTTGGTCATGCCCAAGTTAATCATGTCTGAACCTTTCCCAGTGGGAAATAAGCTTGTTCACTTCCTGTCTTGCAAGAATATCAACTAAAATTCAGTCACATATGCCCATAGCCGATCACTGCAGCCCACCGGAACCGTCATCTCCAGCAGGGAAACTGCATTCCGCCCCGAGCCCAGGAGACTTGGTGTCAGAAACTCTTTACTTCCTGTGTCTTTCTCTTTCCCCCTTTCTGCTCAATCATTTGCCACGTTAAATCAAACCCAACTCTGTTTGCCAAAGCCCTCCCTGCTTGCTCTTTGCAAGGAGCTGTTTCAAAATACTGAAGCCGAGTTTACGTGCGGTAACAGACTAGTAAGCCAGCAACTTTAGTCGCTTATTAAAGTCAAGCATGTGTCTTTGTTTCATGTTGCTAATGATGTGGAACCGTAGAGGCCTGAGTATATTTCGCCTGGACGGTGTGGGAGAGAATGCTGAGAGCTCATTACTCGGCTCCCCATTGGAATCCTGCAGGCTTCCGCTCATTGAGGAGACTGTGGGGGCTTTGACAGAATTATTATACTGAATATTTTTAGACTCATTAACTATATCACCAAGGCAAAACATCTCTTCCTCAGATGCAAATGGCTGCAGCTACTGTGGCTTTGCTTTAGTTATTGCAGAAAAAAGGATGAAGCTTGAAAACAACTTAAGAAAAAGACTTTTCATGCCTGAATGTTTGATTTTGCCACTTCTATAGGGACCGTGGGGCTGTTTTGCCACATTTGAGCCACTCGTATTCAAGCACTACTTACAAAGATAAACACATTCATTCCTCCGCATTAGGCAAGTCAAAATCTATTTTAATTTTCTGTGTCCTATAATGCATTTCTGGATGAAGTTCTGATGATTACAGTTTGAGCAGAGGGTTATGCTTTTCATTCCTAAGATTACAGAGTAACTTTTGGTGCCTGACCTAAATCTAAACTGAGAATGACTCTGTAGTTAAAATAATAATTTGGGGGAATAGCTATCCTCTAATTCAGGAATGTAACATATGCTGCCTGGCAGGAAACATGACACAGTGTCTTAGATCATTGCAATACCTTAGCACTGCAGTCTGATTTAAGGTTGAAGAGCAAGAAAGGAATTTTAACCTACCACCAAATTGTCTTGCTCTCATGGAAGTCAGTCAATTTTTAATAGTACTTTATTGAGGCTTTTGGTGATTTAATTTAGGTTTAAGAAGCCCTTACAGACAAAAATATGCATATCTTAATATTAATTCTTCACAGCAAAGGACAGAGAACTACATTTTATGGTGCTTGGCAATGAACATTAAGTGGAATTTTTAGAGAATTTTATGTTTTCTAGAATTAATTAAGCCTGAGTACTTTGATGGAAAGTCTTTAATTTCTCCTAACTCACTGTTTACAGAAGTGGCAACAATTTACCACCTCTGGCACCTAGGCTGAGATGTGCTCTTTGGGCATTTAAACATTCAGCTTTGATTGGAAATATTTTGTACTTCAATGAAAAAAATTGTTGTTTGTGTACTAATATGCAGTGCCTTGGAAGAAACACCCTTTGATTTTTGGTTGTGGTTCATTTCCCACACTACAGTGCTTTGACAATGGTGACAGTGACTTCATACATCAAGAATTTCTCCTGCTTTCCATGACCGCCAGGGACTCTGAGGGGAATACTTTACATCTGAAACATGTTGTCCTTTGGGATTGCACCATTAGAATAGCAGGTCTGATCAGTACCCCATTATGAAATAGAACTTTCACAATGGAAGCTCTAAAAAAAGAAAGAAAATACTTAAAAGTGCAAACTAATAATAAAAGTGCAAAGCTGAATTTTATACACATGTTAAATGCATATTTTGCCTTTTAATTTCCCTTATTCTTTCATAAAAAAATCCTAACTCTGTTTTCTTCCAATATAAAGGGAGTATAGAAAATATTAAATAGTGTGAGATAGGTACTGCTTAATTTGGTGATTAGAAGGCAATAATGTGACAATATCATGGAATTGTTTTGTAGGGGAGGTCACCTTGCATGGAGTCCCAGGGAGAGAATTCAAGCTTTTTGTCAGTGAGTCTAGGAAAGATCATGAGATAAGAGACATATTCCTTCCCCAAAATATAAATGTTACTATTAATGAATCTGAAGTAGTATCACTTATTCCAGTCAGTTCTACATATTTGCAACCACTTTGGTTGTCCTACTGAGAGAAATAAAAAGCAAATGAGGTAAGCACCGCACCATATATAGCAGGTTTAAAAATAAATCCAGAATGAGCATATGAAATGGAGAGAAGGAGGTCCTAGAGTTGGAGGAGAAAGATTAGCTAAAAATTTTATTTCAGATAAAGATATAAAATATTGAGAAAATGAGCCACAAATACCTGAGGGATCAGTACTTCTGTAAAAAAGTATGCATAAAGTCTTTAAGATATAATTTAAAATTAAAAATGGGCAAAAGAAAAGTGTGAAGGAAGAAAAGAATAGGAAGACCAAGAAGAAATGAGGAACCATACTGTTTACAGCTTTGGAAGCCATTGATTTTCCCCACCAAGGAAAAGTTGTAAAGAGAAGTGACAGAATCCAAACTATATTTCACCTGTATCATTCTGTCTGCCAGCTTCAGAATAGACTGGAGAGAGTCAAAGATAGAGTGAGGAACCCGATTTTAGTAATCCTTACTGGAGATCGTAGTATTTGGATCAAGAGGGAACCCATAGCAGGAGGGAGCATTGATCAGACTGTGGATATGGTTGAAAAGTAGAGCCTCTTTGCATTCTCCATTAACAGAAGAGAGGAGCAAGAAAAGCAGAAGAATACACAATGGCAGGAGGGTGGCTTGCAGGGCAACAGAACACGACAGCACCAGAGCTACATCAGGAATAAGTTTCAAGAGATCTGCTTTGAACATGTAATGTTCAGATGCATTTGAGGTACTCAAGTAGAGCTTTTAGGGGCCTCTGGATAGGCAAGACAGCAACTCAGGGAAAATATTCTTGCTAAAGATCCCAAAGCAAAAATATTTTCCACATAAATAATGTTAATAATTGTTAAACTAAGGGAAATAATCTGAGAATAGGGAATTCATTGGTCAACTTGACAAAGAGTATCATACCTCCCTCTGTGCGTGGTGCCTCATGTCTATAATCCCAGCACTCAGGAGGCAGAGGCAAGAGGATTGCTGAGAGTTTAGGATTAGCCTGGGCTCATAGTGAGTTCAGGGCCAGCCTGAACCACAAAGTGAGACATGTCTGAAAAACTAAAAAAAAAAAAAAAAGGAAAAAAGAGCATCACACCAAAATTATATAGTTGGAAAAAATCTAATTGGAGCAGATACAGGAGAAAATGAGATGAGGACTAAGAGGCATGAGAAGAGACAATTTATTTGAGAATTTTGCTGTCCACCTAAGGAAAAAATGAGCAGTGGAGGGAAAACGTGACAAAGAATTTTTCCCACAAATATTTGTACACTAAGAGAAGTGATGCAATAGACAGGGAAGAATTTATAGTAGGAGAGTTGGGGAAGAATGAAAGAATGGCTGACACACTCACCTTGGAGTAGGTGAGAGGGCATGAGGTCAACTGGACAAACAGAAGGCCTGTCCTCTGCTAGGAATACCCACAGTAGTCCATTGACAGAGATGGAGGCTGCATGTCTGTAGAGCAGATTTTCTGATGGATTTAATATTTTTCAGAGAAGTGGAAAACAAGGTCACTTGGAAATGAGTATGAAAGAAGAGGTACTACAGATCTGAGGAGCGAGAAGAAACTATCAAGGAAGAGAAAAGACTTAAGTAACTGGGGACATGTGGTCTATTTCCTTACATCCAGAAGGAAGTTGTAAGCATATAGAATCAGTGACCATAAATTTAAAGTGAGACTTGTTACCATGGTTGTAGCTGGGTGGGAAAGTACAGCTTCAGAATAGATAGTGGGTAAAGGGAAGGGACCATCATTCCAATATCAGTAATAAAAGGGATTTTCATTGCATACCAGTTACAGAAACACTTTGTGAGATAAAGCATTGAACCAAAGGAATTGTTAGGTAGCTGGAGGTAAAGCCTAGATAGTGAGGAGTTTTGTGGGGCTCCTTGGATTTAGAGACACACTGACCTTGGGAGGGAGGTTAGAGATGGCCTTCCAATTCTCAGGTTCTAAAGTCCATCTGTGACTGACTGAGACTTCTTTAAAAATAATTCTGTGACAGGAGGATTGCTGAGTTCGCGGCGGCTTGCCTGGGCACCACAGTGAGCTCAGGGCCAGCCTGAACTATAAAGCGAGACCCTGTCTCGAAAAGGAAACAAACAAACAAACAAACAAACAAATAAATAAATCTGTGGTTACCTATTTAGGGATTGAGGCTGGAAACAAGAAGCCTTCTTTTGTGTGTACACTAGGAGAAGAGGAACATTTTGTGTTCATTAGAATTAACCTTGTTATTAAATTAAATGAGCTCATCATGTAATGAACTAAGGGCATAACATGAGGAAAGCATCATGTGTTGAGAAGATATGTGAGAATAACTGTAGGAATGGACAATGAAATGTATGATGTTAAAATCAAAGGATGGAATATTTCATGCTTTTTTTTTTTGAGACAGGGTCTCGTTTTGTAGTTCAGGCTGGCCCTGAGCTCACTATGATGCCCAGGCAAGCCTCGAACTCAGCAATCCTCCTGCCTCTGCCTCCCCAGTGCTGAGATTACTTCAAGCGTGAGTGTCCATGCCCCGCGCTGTGGTACCTTGCGCTTGAGAGGCAGACGCCGGAACCGCTGAGCTAAATCCCCGGTCCAGGTCTTTCTTTCTTCATCTTGACGACAGCGCTCCCTCAGACAGGGACTTAGTGACAGTTCATTGATGAAAATGGGAATCCTCACTTGAAATTGTGAAACAGGAAGAAATGTTCAAAGGGACGAGGAAGAGGGGGTGGGGCAGTAAAGAAGGGAAAGAAAAAATTTGATGATGAAAACAAAGCATGGGTAAAAACTTATGTATATATGGGTGTGGGGCTTTCAGGGAGGGCAGGGGAAGCAGAAAAATGAGAATCAATGTGTGTCACGTGCAGGTGTAAATTCTTGACATTGAATGTGATTGTAATGTATATATAAAATGTACCAATAAGATCAATTTTAAAATTGATTTCTTCTGCTGAAAACACATCTTCACTATTTTTTTGCAGATGTAAATGTTAACTCAAGAGTGATGAGAAAGTAAATATGAATTTAAATTTTTTGTACTTTTCCTGAAGCACGGGCTATAGAAGACCAAGAACAACCCGTGTTACACGGTGACGCTCTAACTGATGCAGGCCATGTATTAATTGTCAAATTGGAAATAGCCAAAATCCTTCGTACGTTCTGTGAATCTGAAATATCTCCAGGACTTCTCTGTATGACGTTGCCAGCGCCAGTTAAATAAATAAACAACTCCTCACAGTCGCTTTGATACTGGCGTTTCCATTAGTTTTCTGTTGCCGTGAAACAAACTGCTGCAACTTTAGCAACTTGACCTGCATTTATTATCCCACCATTTCCATAAATCAGAAGTGCAAGCAGAGTTCAGCAGAGTTCTCTGCTCAGTGTCTCCCAGCCTGCCGTCTAGCCGTTCAGCCAGGCTGTGCTCCTGTCTGGAGCTCAGAGTCATTGCAAGGTCATCTCCTCGGGGAAGAATTCGGGCTTTCCCGCTGCCTCCTCAGCCAGGGGCTTCTCTCCGCTCCTAAAGGGTCTAACCGGCCAGTTTCTAGTCCGCTCTCTCCGCCACTGGCAGTGTGGTGCTTCTTCAGTGTCCAGAGGAGATGCCTTTCTTAGTGTCTGCTGAAACAGAGTTGTGTATTAACCGCGTCGCCTAAAATAATCACGGAGTGGCATCTGATAAGCTTGTGAGTCAGAGACTTCCTGTTCCCCAGGGGAGGGGCGTCTACAGGTTTGGCACCATGGGGATCGTCTTAGAATTCTTCTTGCCACTGTGGCTGTGAGAGTTTTTCTTGAGTTGATTCATCTATATCTAAGACACGTGACTTACGAAAAGTACTTGCTAAATGTAAACTCTTATGCCTCCATTGTTTATGTAATATTTAAACACTAAGTAAATAGTAGTAGCTTTAAGGTTAAAGTCTGAAGAAATCATCAAATTGGGAATTGGAAATTGTCATTATTGTCATCAAACAACATTTATGAGACATTTATTTGCACATTCCTCTCCAATGGATTGTGACCTCGGAGGTAAATTAGCTTCCGTAACGCAATGAAGCATTAGGAATGTTTCCCTCTTAAAACAGTACCTCTTAATAAATATTCTGCAGGGCAAAATTACATCAAAGCAAATGCAATCTTAAATAAGTTATTTTAGTCTATTATGAAGGCAGAATAATAACCAATACTTTTCTTCTAAAGGTGACTTGATCAAAAGTAAGTTATTATCTTTAAGCAGTTAAATCTCACAGTGACTTTTGAATCATAGATGGTAATTAGGTGGTAAATTAATCTCACATTGCAAGAAGAATGTACTTATTTCTCCTTTTTTAATAACTTTTTAAAATTCGAATCTTTTTTTTAATTGAATTCTTTATTGGTACAATTTATATACATCTCAAAATCACATATAACATTGGGAAGTTTGTACCAGTATATGCCACAAGTTAATTCTCATTTTTACCCATATCCCTACCCACTCCCCCCTCCTCCCCCCTTATACATGCTCTTTTATTTTCTTTCTGTATCATATTTATTCCTTCCCCTCATC
>PVIC010027952.1:0-23535 GCA_004025085.1 Thryonomys swinderianus
ATAAACATTAAAAGTGTCTCCATGGGTAAGTAAGAAGCATAAGCATTGTTAAATTCAAAACTCATGGCAAGTTGATGGACATGTTGTAACTCAGATCCAGGGGATAAAATACTTTAATATATAAAATCCCATAAAATCATTAATAAGACCAAGAATTAGAAAAATGGATGAAGGCTGCACATTTCAGAGAAGAAAATTCAAGTCTTTTTAAATACTTGGAATATATTCAGTCTTATTCATAAAGTGAGAAATCATTTTATTTTTCAGATTGGCAAAGGTCCTAAAGTGGATTCAGACATACATAAATTACTAATGAAACCATAAACTGGTTCAATACTTATGAATGGCAATTTGATAAAATATATGTGTGTGTGTTATTTATGTATGTATTTATTGTGTGGTTGTTGTTTGTTGGTTTTTGTTTTTTTTATATGGGGCATCAAACTTTGAATCTTGCCAGACAGATGCAACCCCACTGAACTATATCCCCAGCTCCAGTTTGGTAATTTTTTTTTTTTTTTTTTTTTAGACAGGGTCTCACTTTGTAGTTCAGGCTGGCCTTGAACTCACTATGTAGCCCAGGCAAGCCTCGAACTCAGCAATCCTCCTGTCTCTGCCTCCTGAGTGCTGGGATTAGAGGCATGAGCCACCATGCCTGGCCAGTTTGGTAATATTTAACAAAGTTTAAACCATGTAACTTTCATTTCTAAGGAATTTATCTGAAATTATTTATATTAATTCAAGGATGGTTATTACACTCTCTTTAGTAGTAACAAAGACTAGAAACTAAGTGTCCATCATTAAAGGACTACTTTGAAATAATTATGGTGTACATGCCTGGGAATTCTCTGAATCCACAGCAGGATGAAGAGCTTTATTTTCATATATAGAAAGATCTCAGAATATTTTCTCTCAGTGCTCATAACAAAACCCAGGACCTTTATAAAAAACAGTAGCCTCAGTTTTCCAAAGTATTTTTAAAGTAAGGTGCAAAATTGTGTGTATTTGTTTTTCCCTTGTTTATAAACACATTTTAAAAATATAAGGGATATCTATTTTTAAAACTAACAAAATCATATCCTGTGAGAGACTTTGACAAGGATTAGAAGGGATACTTTATTATCTTCCACTTCTAGATTTTTATTTCTGGAATGACTTTTTAATCTAATTCATCATACTTTAAATTTTTATTTTTAGCTGACACATAACTAAACATATTTATGGGCTGGGGATTTAGCTCAGTGGTTTCAGCATCTACCTCGAAACACAAGGTCATGAGTTTGATCCCTGGTACACACACCACAAATGCCGGGCATGGTGGCTCACACCTGCAATCCCAGCACTTGGGAGGCAGAGGCAGGATGATTGCTGAGTTCAAGGCTTGCCTGGGCTACATAGTGAGCTCAGGGCCAGCCTGAACTACAAAGCGAGACCCTGCCTATTAAAAAAAAATTCCTTAAAATAGGAATATTCCTGTTTAAATGCTCACAAAATAGACTTTCCACAATAATTTGATATAATCAGGTTTTACCTTTAAAATAATTCAATTATTTCTTTGTTTCTTACATGCCAAGTCTTTCCCCTGTAACCATCGTAGATAATAAGAAATTACAAGGAAAAGGTGAAGATTAGCAAAGTAAGGAAAGAATTAAGAACAGCTGCAAAGATGACCAACTGAAATGGACTACTAAAAGAACACAGCTGGATGCAGACTTATTTATGCAGAAATGCAACAAAATCAAATGGATGGAAATTGATACTATATTGGGTGTGTGTTACAGACATTGCATTTAAACAGATACAGAAAAATCATTAATAAATTTTCAAATTTTTGGCTGTATAATTAGTGTTTCATCCCAGGAGTTGTCTATTTCATACTACTGCCTATATAATTATGGAAAGTTTCTGCAAAGTTCTATATAAACCAGTAATTTATACATCCATATAACAAATTGACTGGCTTGAAATAGTAAAAATTATCTAGGAAGGAGATTAAAAGCAAACTGTAGCGTTTATATACAGTTTCTATTATGTGAACATTCATAAACTGTATTTCTCATTGTATATTTAGCTAACAAATTACTTATGAGAAGCCAAATGTGGTGGCGTATGCCTATAGTCCCAGCACACAGTAGGCTGAGGCAGGAGGATTGCCAAGAGTTCAAGGCCAGCCTTGGCTACATAGTGAGTTCAAGGGAAGACTGAACCACATAGCAAGACTCTGTCTCCAAAAAAAAAAAAAGAGAAAGAAAGAAATTAATGAATATATAAGTAAATAAATGATGAGAAAAGGTATGTCAACTGAGAAAGTTATTGTTTTGCAATATCAATTTGCAAAGTCAATAAGGATAATAATGACAGTAATAGTAATTAGAGATATAGGGTTTAAGTTTGCAGTGTGCTTAAGTTTTTAGAGACAACCTCAGCTGGGTATGGTGGTTCATACCTGTCATCCCGGCACATTGAGAGACTGGGGGAGGGGGTGGCAAGTTTGAGTCCAGGCTGTGCAACTAAGTAGCCCAGTAAGATCCTGTCTCAAAAAATGGAAAAGGACTAGGACTGTACCTCAATGTGAAGGCCCTTGATTCAGTCCCCAGTACCACAGTCAATCAGGAAGCTAAAAATGCATGAATTAAAAATCCTATAATCATTTCACCCACTATACTGTGACTAATATCACTCTGTTTATAGAGTTGCATCTTTTTACCTTACTAGATTATTTATGTATTTTTCTTAAAGTATGAGGAGATATAGCCTTTAAAACATTTTTCCATTTTGTGTATTACAGATACATGAAATATATTCATAAGTCAAAGTGTACTTATAGCATTCCTCTTATGGGTGAACTTTTGACTGTTAAATGAGGCAGTTTATTCAGGATACATAGCAGAGGTTCAATAAAGGGTAGTGATTATTGCATAATAAACACTCCACTAGAAACTTTTTTCTCAGCTCATAATTTTTAAATTTTATTTGTTTTAGGTGTTTAATATACAAATATTTGATGTTTTAGTCACTTCTGTGGGTCTTTTGTGACTTCTAGGCTTAGAAAACTAAACTCTCACTATGTTACTATAATATATACTGATAATATGTGTGGTAAAACCAGTATCATAAATAATTCTATTTCTTCTTAGTTTTTAGTGGTTGATATAGATGGATGTATAAATGAATATACGTGTAAACATTTAAATTCAATCTTATTCTCTCTGGGACTTGGTGTCTAATATGTGCTTCTTAATGTTGATCATTAATTCAAGATCATTAAAAAATGTGTTCTTATTATTTTATAATGCATCAATTTTAACAAAGTGTTTTGGATATATAATCAATGAGTTTTCCATCTTTTTGGCCAGCTCTGTGCAGTAATTAAATTATCCAAAGCATATTTCTGAGCGCCTGCTATTGTGGAGAGCAACACAGGAGGTAATGTGATTTCAGTAACAGACAAAACCAGAAAAGCATGGGTCCTGCTTTCACAGCGCTTAGCCCCTCCTAGGGATGACGAGGACGAATCGTGCAGATCACTGTCTAAGTCAGGACTGAGTTCATTGTTTGCCAGGAAGGAGATGAACAAGTGTCCTGAGAGCTTGTAGCTGAGGGCTGAGGGGTTAGGAGTCATGCTGCGGTTCAGATCTGAAGAGAAGAAGCAGAAGTAAAAGGTGAAGTGAAGGTAATGCGATCCGAGGGAAGGTAAGTGCTGACAGGTTGATCAGCGTGGCTAGAGCAAGGTGTTCCGGAGAGAACAATGCAAGAGAAGGCTGGAGAAAGAGCAGGGATACGAAGGATACAGATTTTTATCCTGAAAACAGTGTAGAGTCTTGAAGGTTTTTAGCCAAGAGTTGACATGGTTTTATTTGCATTGTAATGCGCAAAGGAGATCTGGAGGTGCTGATAAATGAGATGAAGCTGGTGTTGGCTCTTGGAACGGGGCCTCTCTTGCTACCCAGGAGGGTCTCCCCTCAGAGGCGCTTCAAAGACCTTAACAGCATGTCCTTCCTTCAGAGCGAGCAGTCCAGGAGGTTAAGACAGAAGCTACAGGATCTTCTGTAACCTTGGGAGTCACAGGTTGTCTCTCGTTCAGTATTTCACTGATGAAACAAGTCTGCACCGATTAGTTGTGGGAGGGGCTTACACAGGAAGGATAAATTGCTAGGGACTGTCATGGTTGCACACCCCAAACCTGGTAGTACACTCTGTGTGTGCAAAGGACATTGAGAAACAGAAAAGCAGAAAAGGAAATACAGTGATAGGAAACCCGGCAGAAGGGGGGAAATTTTCAGAAATCTGTCATAACACCATGTTCAGTGAGAGCTGAAAATGTTACTAGGTTCAGTGGATGGACTTTAGTGACCAAAGTTCTTTCTTCAAAATATGGTCTAATATGGCTCTCATTCAGTTCCCATTTAGCCTTTTTCTGAAGATTTTTTTCTCTGATAATGCTTTACTTGGGAAAATTTCCCCAAAACTCTACTAATGTTTTAATAAGAACTGTGTACGTTGGTCACTTTCTGAAAAACCTGCGTTTTTATGATGATTAGGCTTCTCTCTGAGAGAAGAGTACCATACAGTCCCAGGTACAGTTTCTTCCATCTGTACTGCTTTCTTAGCATCATTAACTCAACCCGTCACAATCTGGGGGCCATTTGTGTATGCTATAATTTTTCCCACAGCTATCTATGATAAAGTTCATACACTGTAACAGTAAGAACTTAGCAATGCCTGTCGATAACACAGAACAACTCTAAGAATATACTATAAAAGAAGTTGTGCAAAAATTGTGAATTATTTTATGTGGGAAAATTTCCTTTGAGTATTTTTTTGACCATGATTGGGCACAGGTAATTGAAATTGCAGAAAGTGACCAAAGCTGTGTTGAAGAAGACATACTGTATCCAGGATCCTGGACCACACATGATTGTTCTAATTTTAATATTTCGAGGACCCTCCATACTCTTTCCATACTATCTGTCCTAGTTTACATGCCCACAAACAGTGTGCAGAGGTCTCTTTTCTAATTCCCTCTCCAACATTTGTTATCATTCATCTTTTTTTTTTTTTTTGAGACAGGGTCTCACTTTGTAGTTCAGGCTGGCTCTGAGCTCACTATGTAGCCTAGGCAAGCTTCAAACTCAGCAATCCTCCTGCCTCTGCCTCCCGAGTGCTGGGATGACAGGCGTGAGCCACCACGCCCGGCACTGTGGTATGTGGTATTGATGGCTGGTGGGCATGAGTCTCCAAGCCCAGCATTGTATGTGGTTACCAGGGATCGAACTCAGGACCTTGCGCTTGCGAGGCAGGTGCCAGAACCACTGAGCTAACCCTCCGGCCCATCATTCATCTTTTTGATAGATACCAATGGAACAGGTGTGAGGCGATAGCTCCTCATGGTTTTAATTTGCAATTCCCTCATGATTATGATACTGAGCATTTCAAACACTTATTACCATTGATATGTCTCATTTGAGGAAATGTCTACTCAGGTTCTTTGCCCATTTCTAAATCAAGTATTCTATTTTGCTGCTGTTTTTTGACTTTTTTATATTTTAGATTTTACTCCTTATTCAATATATGGTTTACAGATATTTTCTCCCATTCTGTAGGTTGTTTCTTTATTCTGTTTATTGTTTCCTTTGCTTGTTCCTCTTTTAACATATGTGCTGCTGAAGTGAGCACTGGTGTGGAGAAGTTTGTCAATTTCTTATAATCCCATTTTTTTTCTTTTCTTTTGAGACAGGGTCTCGCTTTGTAGTTCAGGCTGGCCCTGAGCTCACTATGTAGCCCAGGCAAGCCTCGAACTCAGCAATCCTCCTGTCTCTGCCTCCTGAGTGCGGGATGACAGGCATGAGTCACCACGCCCAGCATTGTTGTGTGTGGTTACTAGGATCAAACTCAGGACCTTGAGCTTGTGAGGCAGGAGCTGGAACCACTGAGCTAAATCTCCGGCCCTCCCATTTGTCTTTTTTGTTTGTTTGTTTGTTTTGCTTTTCTTGCCTATGCTTTTGTGTGTGTGTGTGTGTGTGTGTATACATACACTTGTGTGTGTGTGTATCTCTTTTTCTCTCTCCACACACACACACACACACAAAATGAATGCCATGGAGCTTTTCTTCTGTTGTGTGTTTTTAAGTAGTTTTATAATTCCAATTTTTACATTTAAGTTCTAAGCCAGTTTGAGTTGATTTTACATGTGATAAGGGCCTAATTTCATTTTTGCATATGGATATCCAGTATCCCCAACACCATTTATTCAAAGCAGTCCTTTCTCTGTTGTGTGTTCTTGTCATCTTGGTTGGGAACTGGCTGGTGGTAAAGCATGAATTTATTTCTAAGCTCTGTTTTATTGTTGTATTGTTTTTTGGGGAGGGGGCTGGTGGTACTGGGGATTGAGCTCCGGACCTTGCACTTGTAAGGGAGGCACAGGACCACTGAGCTAAATCCCTGGTGCATTCTGTTTTCATATCAGTGTTTTTACGTCAATACCATGCTTTTTTTATTACACTTTTTTTTTTTTTTTTTTTGAGACAGGGTCTCACTTTGTAGTTCACGCTGGCCCTGAGCTCACTATGTAGCCCAGGCAAGCCGCCGCGAACTCAGCAATCCTCCTGTCTCTGCCTCCTGAGTGCTGGGATGACAGGCGTGAGCCACCACATCCGGCATTGTGGTATGTGGTGTTGATGGTTGGTGGGCGTGTCTCGACGCCCAGCATTATATGTGGTTACCGGGAATTGAACTCAGGACCTTGCGCTTACGAGGCAGGCGCCGGAACCACTGAGCCAACCCTCCGGCCCTTGATTACACTTTTGTAGACTCACGCCCACCAGCAATCAACACCGCATACCACAATGCCGGGCGTGGTGGCTCACACTTGTCATCCCAGCACTCGGGAGGCAGAGACAGGAGGATTGCTGAGTTCGCGGCGGCTTGCCTGGGCACCATAGTGAGCTCAGGGCCAGCCTGGACTACAAAGTGAGACCCTGTCTCAAAAAAAACAAAACAAAACAAAACAAAACAAACTAAAAACCACCCTGAACCACAAGGCCAGACCTTGCCACAGAAAACAAAAAACAAACAAACAAGCAAAAAAAGCCACTGATTTTTGCTGGCTGATTTGTGGCCTTTGCATCAGCTTTAGTTAATTTATTATTAGTTCAATTTTTTGGTGGAGTCCTGGGGTTTTTCGTATATGAGATTATCTGCAGGGCCCATCACATTGTTTTCAATCTAAATACTGTATGTTAGTTCAGTCCTCCTTTTATGGGTAAGAAAATTGGGGCCTTGGGGAAGGTTGCAAGTTGGTAGAATGGCAGTTGGAACTCAAGATCTTGCATGTACAAACTTTAGTGTGCTATAGTAATAGAAAATCAAGTTATATAACCAGTCAAATCTTCTTAAAGTTAATATTTCTCTACAATTTTTCCTGGTATCAGATTTCCAAGTTGTAAAATGGATTTTATAGTACATTTCTAGTTTTTAGTATTGTCATTTTGAATACAGTTCCTGCCTTGAGGAGTGGCCCCGTCTGCATTCAGCTCTCTCAAGACCGGAGCCCTTCCACACAGGAACTATTTCTTCTTTAGGTCTAAATGGCACCTAACAATCTAGTGCACTAATAAATATTTAATGAAGATTGAATATTTCCTCTCTGGCGGATCAATTACTTTTGTTGATTCTCTGAGGAAATCTTTCTTTTTTTTAATGTCCTGTAATAGGTTAAGAAATTTGTTTTTGTAAATTCTATAATTAATGACAAGGTTTGCTTCAGTGATATAAAAAGTTATGTCCCTTAAGATTCCAGCTGCTTATTTTCCCTGGTTTAATATATGCATTTTGAATTTTTATGTCATCTCAGATAAATCTGAGATTTGTTGATCTCAATAAAGTCATTTTGATGATTTGTGGTATTTGAAGCTCTGAAAATGAAAAATATGCAGAAGACATAAGATTTATGGTATATTTTAATGGAAAAGTATAATTTTTATTGATAAGTGACTCAAAAACAATTCCTGTCAGTTGACAAAATTTGTATTTGTTATATTTTTGACTATCAGTAATACATTTTTTATTTGTAAAATTTTAACTGATAGGCTTAAAATGAAATACATTTCCAAATTACTCATGATGAATAATTATTATAAATTGCAAACAAAGACTAATAACATAAATTTTAAAACAAAATTGACATTTTTTTAAAGAAATGAATTACATTAATTTTGGAGTCTCTGAAATTATAAAGTTAGTGAAATAAACTTTAAATTTTCAACTTATAAAACTTAGTGGAATTCAATCTGGCATGTAGCTAGAATTCATCAGAATCAACTAGAAAAATGATCTCTCATTTAAATAAAATAAACAAGGGAAGGAGTATGGTTTCTATTCATAATTATGTAAAAGGCAACTCGTACTTCATGCCAAAAATCTTCTATTTTTAAAGAAATGACCACTGTATTTCACATTTAATGACTTTGGGGACCTAATTTAAATAATAACATTGTTCAGTGTTTCTTTCACTAGCAGAAAATTGTTCGACAACAATTATGGTGCATATTTGATAGCAAGGGTAGACTAAATCAGTTGAGTCAAACTGTCTCTTTGACCCAGGATTCTGTGATCTGTGAAATCACTAAGTTTCTGTATCTTTAAAAGTCTTTTACATCACAAGGATTTAAATTTAGATGAATGCCACAGTGCAGGAAGTTGGTCAATATGCTCCAAAGGTGGAAAATATCAGAGTCTAAAACGGGAAAAGTTTACGAAGTTCTGATGGCAACATATGTGAGAAGAGGGAAACAGCAATTAAGCAGTTCTTTTCTCCCCTGGCTCATAACGAAGGCAGCCTGGTGTTTGCGATGCTCTGATTACTCAGCAGCATTCCATTTTGCGAAGTGATTGCCAGGAAAATGTGCCCAAATCTTGAGTTACGGACTGTTCTCGCATCTGATTGGAAGGGGCCTCTGGGTTGTTTGTAAGGTATTGCAGACCCAAGGCTGTACAAACGAAGGTGGAGGCTTGGGGGAGGGTAGGAGTCAGGGAAGGGAAGCTTCCTAGACATTACAGCTCGGTCCAGAAGCCAAATGGGAGATAAATCACCTCTGGCCACCTCTCTTATTATTGAAATGGTTTGGCCCTGGGGTTTAACTGAAGGACTAACAGGGTTTTGAAGTGCAAATAGGATGGTGAAGGGTAAACCCTTTTAGGGTTTCATTTTGATGGATTTTTTTCCTGTGTGGATTTCTGGCACTGACTGTGATCTGGAAGGGGCCCTTAAAAAAGGAAAGTTTTGTTTTGTTTTTGATCAGTCAAGTAATAAGAACTTTCTACAGGGCTGTACTTTTTTCTGCATGGATATTGATCCTATTGTGTTGAAAAGTAGATAATTTAATTGGACCTTTTCTTGAGCCTTCTGTATTGGAGCTGTCATATCAAGGTTATGTCTTTCTCTGTATTAAGTTTGAGAGTGCTGAGTTGAGGGGCTACGTTTGGATCAGTGGTTTTGGGGGATTACTTTGGGCCAGAGTGTGTTAAGCAAAGTCTTCTCACTAAAACTCAAGTTCGTATTAGAACAAGTCTTTTACAAAATGATAAAGTCTATAATTAATCCTTTTCCATTGAGTTATAGGACAATACAGATTCATGTAATTATCTTGTATGCATTCTGCTTTGCCATCCTTAAAGGAAAAACCCCAGAAAAATCCTGAAATTGTGAAATATAGTGCTATTTTATTTGTAGAGATTCACCAAAGTGTCTGAGAAAATGAGACATAAAAAATGTTTAAATATAGGACATGTTGGTTTATCAAGTTGCAAATGTTTGTACCCCCCCAATTAATTCAAACACAAGAGACAAAATATTTTTTAATTTAATATTTTTTGGAAAATAGTATTGAGAGCAGTCATTAGTTTTCCAAAGAAAAATTATTATAGCATAAGTTAAGCTCTGTGTATAAAATTTTAAAGAAAAGTTAAAATATTTGTACTAAACAAATACTATTTTAAGTATTGATGGACCTTTCTTGAGCATTTTGACTCTACAGATAGCACACATTTTCATCATTTGCCATTTTTGAGAACAGTAATGTATTTTGCTGTAACAGAAGTTTACCTCTGTGTTATGCAATTTCTCTTATAAAAATTGACTGTTAATCTCCATAATTAACATTGATCACAATGTTCTTAATTGACCTCCAGGTTAGTGTTTTGCTTTTACGTTTTCCAGAATTTTCCCTCCATGTGGTCTAAAACAGAGGTCTATTTATTTCCTGTTGCTGTAGGATGGTTTTTAAATAAGAAGCTTTACACAACAACAATACCCCAAACCCGGGAGGACTTCAGACAGAATCCCCTGCATCCCCGGCTCCCCCTGTCATTAGTTTGCTGCTGGGAGATATTCATGTGACCTTTCCTTTGTTAGGCGAGATCTGCAGTCCTTCCCAGAATCCTCCTGTTAACTATCTTTTTAGCTCAAGTTGGCTGATGAATGAATGCTGAGTTCTTTTTTCCCTTTTTTTTTATGAGCTACACATATTGTTGTCATTGTGTCACACACTGCTTTTTAATTTCTAATGTGTTTTTAATTTGCAAAGCATGCATGTGCCTTTCACAGCAGCAGAACTGAGTCAGCATTTCTGAGTCCAGCTACTGCTTTATGCAAACAAGGGTCAGGCTTACGAATGCTGAATCGAAGCCTTGGATTTCCTGAAACACACATGTGAATGAATTTCACTTTGAATATTGTTGAATAAAAGGAGATACTTGAGGAAGGCTTCTTTCCCCAAGACCTTCTTTTGCCTCCTGGCAAGTTAATTGCCCCATATAAAAGCACTAGGGAGAAAAGTGAGTTACAGAGTGAAAAGGCAATCCACAAATAATCACTCTTTTCTGCCTTTGATTGTGTCAGATTTTTTTTGTGTGTGTGGCAATTGTTTTCTTTTTCACTTAGAAGAGGTTTATGGTCCAGTGTCTGTCAAGTGAGCCCTGTCTTAAGGTTGCAGTTGTATTTCTCTCCGGAGTTCCTGGAGGTGATGTTATCTTTTGTTCACTCAGCAGTGTGGTCGTCCCCGAGAGCATCTGTCACTTTAGGCACTGCAAGATGGATGGGTCTCCAGTGAACTGCTGGTTGAAGCAAATGGTGAAAATAGGGGAAGACAAGGGGCTTCAGGGTCTGCAGAGGGGACAGGCAACAAGGAGACACTGTTAGAAATCAAGAGTAAGCCGAGCAATAGAGGAAGAGAGAGCAAAGATGGATCAGATGTCATTTTACGAACGACTCGGGAGTCAGAATCTCGTGGTGGCTCTCAGGATCTGAGGGAGACATCCTCACGCAGCATGGTAAACGATTCCGTGCTTCGGGTTTGGAGAATGCGTTTGGACATTTTTAAGAAGTCCAGGGAAAGTGTTGGAAGTAAGGGTAGCCACAGAGAATGTTTTACATGGGGATTTTGCTGCCTGGAGATTTAGTACAGTAGTCTTTTTTAAATGCTATAAAGATTAAATTCAAAATTGAGCCTTCAGTTTTCTGTTTTATTTTCTCTTCTTCTCTCCTCTCTTTTTTGTAAGCAAAAGAACAATAGTAGATGTTAAGATGTTTGAAAAATTTTGGCCACGTAACTAACCTCCTTACTGTTTTGAGTACTTTCTGGTGTTTTTGCAAAAGAATCCCAAAATTTTATGCATATGCTTAAAAGCAAGCTGGGGCAGATTTTAAGTTACTTTAACTAACCTCCGCCTTCATTTACTGGGCTCTTTGATCAGAGAAAGAAATGTAATTGTTACGGATCTTTCAGAAAAGGTTAAGATTTGTATTATATTCATTTTCTTAGTGAAGGTCAAAATTTGTAAGCCTGGATGATGCTAAGTCCTTCCCTATGTAACACAAGGAGCAGGAAGGGAGGTTGGCTGTGGAGCAGGAAAAGGAAAAGGAGGGTAATGTAATTGAGGAAAAAAATGATTTTGTCAAACTCTTTGGCATTTGACTATGAAAAAGACTATAGGTTGAAAGGTAAAGAAATTAAGATGATTAGAAGCTTTAAGCTATACAAATGGTGGAGTATCTTTCTTCTCTATGGGTGTAAATAATAGATGAAAGAGTAAGAGTGGTAACAAAGGATCAGGTCGTTTAAGAGAATGTGTGCACCCTGAATAGGGGTCTGTGGCCCAGGGCCAAAGGTCTTAGCTTTGAATGTAATTAGAAGAAAATACAAAAATGTCATTACTAGCAGGTGAAGTGTTCAGCACGTGGCCAAAAATTAGCAATTTTAGACTCCAAAGAATTGGAATTGGATTACTGACTTTTTTTTTTAATCATTATAGCCCTTGTGGAGTTATAGAGTTTCCTTTGGCAGTAATGCAGTTTGACCTTGCAGAACATACAGGGTAATCGTGGGTTTCCATGTAGGTAGCAAGGCTGCTGACTTACAAAAGAGGTCTGTATGTGGGTGGGTAGGAAATATGTAAGTTTGAAAACCTAGGTCCTGCATTTTCAATTACTCTTTTGGCTGAAGACATTCTTCAGCAGTAAGAGAGGTAAGATAAAGATGTTTTTGTTTGAAAATCTAAAATTCTTTTCTCTCGTTACCATAAAAATAAAAATCAATGTTTTAGAAAACAAACTTTGCTTCAAGTATTTTAGTGCTAAAGATATTCATACTGAAATTCCTAGTTTTAGAAACACTCTTGTTTTCTTTTTTAGACACAGTTGCAAAAGACTAGAACTAAGTTATGTATAAAATCAATGACAAATAGTTTTTATTTCACTTTGTTCTTGATAGGTCTGATTTTTCCATGCAAAGGTCTATATTGACCATAATCTATTTAAGTGGAGAAAATCATAAATACACTGTAACTTTCAACCAACTACATGTAATTATAATTAATTCACCATTTTCTGGGAATATACTCTTCAAGGGATAGGGAACAGTTCTTTTTCTTATTGGAAGCTTTTTCTTGGAAAAAAACATTCATTTCCAAAAAATGAAGTAATTTCTATCAATCTTAGCTACATGGCAATTTTGATGGTTCTTTGAGTAGCTTAATTATGGTCAGATATCAGGGATTATAAACCTCAAGATCCATAGAATATGAAAATTACTTCAAAACTAATTTCATTACTAAAACCAAAAATAATCTGTGCACTGTTACCATTATGGTCGCACCTGCAGAAAATGTTGACTAAGTGTACTAATCCAGTGATTGCATTCACTAAATGTAAATTAACGAGAGAAACCTTAAGAACAGAAATTATTTTTCACTATGTATAACTAGTGATTATTGGGGAATATTTAGGAAGGAAGACTCTTTGTATTTTACAGTTATGATGTATACAAAGTTGTAGAAAGTGTTAGTCGGTAATTGCTAATTCTGATTTTGCAGAATTGTGCACATTTCTTGTACGAGAGAATATAATGCATTTAAAAATTAACTCATGTTTTTTTTTGTTTTTACAGGTGCAGAAAAGCCTTAACCAGGTTGTATTCTAGGCAACAGGCTCCCTGACGTGTGGACTGCCCAGTTTAATCATGAACATGATTCAAAAATGTTAATAAATAAACCAAGGTATTGTATAATTATATATATTCTCCTCCTCCCCTCCAATTTCTTTTTCAAGATCAGATTTGTTTCGGGATCTTTAGCTAACTGAGCAGATATGTCTAGGAATTCTACCCCTGCTTGTCTGTCTCCCTTCCCCACACTCTCCACTTCCCCGCAGAATTTTCACAGAGGAGAGAGAGCTTTTTCCCCTCCCCACGAGCTCTGTATTTCCTGTCCACTCAATTAAGGAAATGAGAATGCAGAGGTTTTGTAATTCCCCTTTGTTGATTGTGACTTTATCTTTCAAAATGTTTGCGAGACTTCAAGATTATTGGCTTCTGCAAAATATCCAAATACCTATATTTAAAATGGGCCTCATAACCCTCTCTTGAGATGCAAGTTATGACAAATTTATAAGGGGTTTTTTTTCCTGCCATTTTAGAAGGCCTTTAATTTAGAAATGGAAAAAAAATGTACTGCTTCTTCTCTTGCTGTGTCCAAGAAAATCAAAAGCTTGCTGAGAACGGAGTTTAGGATCAGTGTTTTAGATAACCCTTGTCTATCAGAAGACACATAACCTACAGGGTTGCTTTCCTCCTGGAGGTTACAATGTGTTTAAATAGCCTGGCATTTCCAAGGGAGGCCAAAGATCTTTTCCTCTTTTATGACCTGTTGTATCCTTTTGAGGCCAAAAAGAACAAGAGGGTCATTGCCACATCAGCTTGGTCCCTGTTGTTCGTTCTTGGTGACCAGCAGATACCGAATCCCAGTACTGGCTTCACATTTGGGCCTGGAACATCTGGAAAAGAGAGGGAGAGGAGGAGGCGGAAGAAAGAGAGAGAACTGTTGCATTTTGTTTCACCAGGTGCTAGGAGGAAGCAACATTAGCCTTTTTGATATGGGAGGCAAATTCTGTGGGCCCTGGAGTTAGGCTCCAACAATTGAAGAGGTCAAAGGACAGCTGAGTGAGGTCAGTGAGACACCATGGGGTGTATTTTGTTACTTAGTAAAAGGAGCAGCCTCCTAAAACCTTAAAGGATTCTCTTGAAAATCTGTGTTGTGAAAAGGTTTTATGAGTCTCATGGCAAAAACTCTTGATTTATCTAAGGAATGCTTGCTTTTGTCTAATGGAAGGATAATCCTTACCAAATGTTGGCAGGGACTAGAAGAGTCAATATAGGCCCGAAAGAACAGTTAGGGTTGGAAGTGTACTTTGCTTTACAAAATGTTTATCATTTTAATGTTTCTGTCTTGGGGAAGAATTTTGTACTGTTCAAAGATCTCGTGTTCTTTCCTTGGAGCAGACAGTGAAATGGGTTGGGAGGAAGGGGTAAGGAGTGAGCCTATGTTAGTTTAAAAATTATCCTGCCTGCTTTTGACCATACACATAGGAGGTTATTATTAAACCTTGCTAACTCTAAAAAGCTATGCTTTAAATTTATTTTAACTTAGAAAATAAGTGGTGCATGAAATGTAAGTTTTCTGAGAGGGTGTGTGTGTGTGTGTGTGTGTGTGTGTGTGTGTGTGTGTGTGAGACACAGCCACATGCATCCTACGGGAAAGCTCTGTAACTGAGCCACATGCCAGTCCTTGCTTCCAAAAATTTAGATTTTCTTGTTAATGGACAGGGGTATTAGTTGATGAGTGATCTCAAGTCTTTTGTTTGTTTGGGTACCAGGAATCAAGCTCAAGACCTTGTGCTTTTGAGGCAGGCACAGTTCCACTGAGCTACATCTCCAGCCAAGCTCAAGTCTTGTGTTTCCCCTGAATGTGCTTTTCATACATTTTGTAGCAGAAAGTCATTGTCAGAGTCAAGATTAGAGAATAAGAAAAGCAGTATAGAGCTGAAGGGTGTATGTAGCTCAGTAGTAGATTGCTGGCCTAGTGCAGGGGTGAAGGTGGGAGCAATAGAATGAGGACTTTTTTCTTTGAAAAGAGATGGAAAAAGGCAAAATATCTGTATATCATGAAAGCTCTGCTTACTACACCCCAGGACCTCAAGAGTCCACTTACCTGATTGTGGATACTTATGAAAGGTGTGAGCTACCCGAAAGTGAAAAGGACTATTAAAGAGATTTAGTAGTATTTCAATATCCTAATTTATTCATTGTATACGTACACATATTCTATAGAAAGTATATGTGACAACATGTATAGTAAGAAAAAAACTAAAATGGTGAGTGATAGACAACAGTCTTTGTTAAACATTTTCATAACAATTTAAATTAATATTACTTATAAATTTATTAGTTTATCTGTGTGACTTTTTTCAAACTTTTAAAAATAATTACTCCTGTTAAAAGACCATATACATAAATGCCAGGCTTAACACTGGGTGTGCTCTTTTCTCAAGGTTAAAACTCCTTTCAACAACTAATTCAGAAAGCTAAGTGTAGTGACTGATGATTGCCAAGAGAAAACCCACAGCTGCCGAGGGCTTTCATCCACGTTCTGCTTTTCCTTTCCTGCAGTGAGTCCCTCCCTCAGGGCTCCCTGAATTACCCTGCAAGAGTGTCTCCCAGGGCCGGGGGGTTAGCTCAGTGGTTCCGGCGCCTGCCTCGCAAGCGTAAGGACCTGAGTTCGATCCCCGGTTACCACATGTAATGCTGGGCGTGGTGGCTCACGCCTGTAATCCCAGCACTCGGGAGGCAGAGACGGGAGGATTGCTGAGTTCGCGGCAGCTTGCCTGGGCACCATAGTGAGCTCAGGGCCAGCCTGAACTACAAAGCAAGACCCTGTCTCCAAAAAGCAAAAAAAGAGTGTCTCCCAGGTGAAGGAATTCAGATGTATTTGTAAAGCACCAAACTCAAATCTAATCTGAAAGAAGGCAGCTATTTGGCAATAATATTTAAGAAAAGTGGTCAAGCTTTGCTAATGGTAAAGCACAGTCTATTCTGCAGTGCTTTTTGTTTTGTTTTGTTTTGTTTTGTTTTTTGAGACAGGGTCTCGCTTTGTAGTTCAGGCTGGCCCTGAGCTCACTATGTAGCCCAGGCAAGCCTGGAACTCAGCAATCCTCCTGTCTCTGCCTCCCAAGTGCTGGGATTACAGGCGTGAGCCACCACGCCCGGCACTGTCTGCAGTGCTTTTTAAAAGTTAACTTTAAATGTGCTTCTACATTACTGTTACTGTCGTTATCACTGTGGGTGGGACGTCTACTTTTCATGCTCTGGGACTCTTAGTCATCAAGTGCATTAACAAAGGGCGCCCGGTTTCTAGATCGGGTGGCACACCGTTACCAAAGACAAATTAAAACCAAGAATACCTTAGAAATCTTTGGGGCTGGGGATTTAGCTCAAGTGGTACCGTAGAAATCTTTAATGTTTTAATCTAGTTAATGTTCAGAGCTCATTTTCCCATCAGTGTTAGGAAAATTAAAGAGAATTTTAACTAGTGGTAACAGTTGAGTGTCATGTGCAAAATATCCAGTTATTGGTGCCTTTCCAATCCTACAGTTTAAGGTATCCATGGAAATTGGAAAGAGAACGGTCTAGTATCTTTTGAAGTCCTGTTTTGGATTTGGGAAATTCGTTTTTTGCCTCTGGTGTTGTATGCAAATTTTAATGATTGTTGTGGTAAAACCCCAGAAGTTTGTTTTCTAAAACTACGGAGACTGGGATCTCTGTGGCAATCTTGATGGATGTGGTAAGCCACACTTGGGAAGCATTTCTCCTTATTTAATGTTTTCTGTTCTGGATTATTGACTCTTCTCCTGTTGAAAAATTGGTCTCTAGTGACACAGTAGAGGTCACACATTGCCTATTATTGTTTTTCTTCTTTGATCTTACACAGGGTTTGCCTCTGGTAATTATACCAGTTCCAGAGAGTCTTGACAAGATGTGTTTATTTTACAGAAGAATTTCTGGCATTTCAGGAAGGAAAGCAAATATTTCTAGTAGTAACAAGTAATGTTTTTTAAAAAAAGGAAAAATAGTATTGTATTTCATCTTATAATTATGTTTTTAATTATTAAATTAGTTGGCATATTACAGCAATTAGTTCTATGATAACTGAGGTCATATTTCATATCTGTAGGTGGCTAAAATGGTCAAGTTTAGAATTAAGTTACTAGTGCTGTTTTTATTTCAGTATCTAAAATACTTCCAATTTTAGAAGTTGCCAAAATCTCAATTTCTCTCAATTTAAATGCATAGAACTACTGAAAGAGGTAGAAAATTTTGTCTTTTAATGTTTACATTTTCTGAAGATTTTCAGCAAGGAAGATGAATAAAAATGATGAAACATTTTTTGTTTTGAATGCATAGTTAGATTTATACTTTTTTGGAAAGGAGATAATATCTCTTCAGACCTGTTTATGTAATTAAACAAAATATTTGCCCCCTAAAACTCAGGCTATAATGAGGGAGTTAGACAAACACTAGGCTCAATTAACCTCTGGCCCTTATTAAGTTTTAGAATGAAGAGATATCAATTTGAAAGAATAAATGGGACAGGAAGGGCAGGGTAGCTCAGGGTTAGAAGATATGAGAGGCCCTGGTTCAATCCTGAGCACCAAAAAATTAATACATAGGGGCTGGAGATATAGCTTAGTGGTTCCAGCACCTGCCTGGCAATCACAGGGTCCCTGGTTCAATACATGGTAACCACATACAATACCAAGCATGGTGACTCAGCCCACCAGCAGTACTACATACCACAGTGCTCGGTGTGGTAGCTCATGCCTGTAATCCCAGCACTCAGGAGGCAGAGGCAGGAAGATTGCTGAGTTCGAGGTTTGCCTGGGCTACATAGTGAATTACAAAGCAATACCCTGTCTCTAAAAAAAATAAGTAAAATTAAATAAATAAATAAACAACTAAATCAATAAATAACAAATTAAATACTAAAAATGAGAACTCTGGGTATGTGCTTGCTATTAATTTTTGATTATAACTGAGAAGTATGTTTGATTTGTGTGAGCTACACATTATCACTCTTATCAGTAATTGTTTGGGGAAGGTGTCTGGGATTGAGCCCATGCTCTGCCCCTGAGCTACACTTCTAGGGCAGAATTTTACACTGTTAAGCCAGAATAAGAATCTAGTCCATCAATTTATCTCACAGATGAAGACACTGAGTTTGACAGAAGTTAAGTGTCTTGTTCGTGGTCGTATCATGAAGGTCACATCCAGACCTCTGTAGAACTTAAATAGTCCACCTTCCAATCATTGTTCATATACTGGAGCTACACTGTGCAATACAATAGCTACCTGCCAAAGCTGGCTATCTAATTAGAGTTAAACAAAAATAAAGATTTAGTCCATGTTACAATAGCCATGTATCAAGTGCTCAGCTGCCATGTAGCTTGGTGGCTACTGCTCCCTGGACCATGCAGACAGAACATTTCCATCACCTCAAAAAATCCTATACGCCACTGCTCTTGGTGACAAAGATCATCCCATGACTTGTGTATATGACTGTAAAATTACTTAATAAGGGCCAGAGGGTTAGCTCAGTGGTTTCAGCGCCTACCTCACAAGCGCAAGGTTCTGAGTTCGATCCCCGGTAACCACATACAATGCTGGGCGTGGAGACTCATGCCCACCAGCAATCAATGCCACATGCCACAGTGCCAGGTGTGGTGGCTCATGCCTGTGGTCCCAGCACTCAGGAGGCAGAGACAGGAGGACTGCTGAGTTTGAGGCTTGCCTGGGCTACATAGTGAACTCAGAGCCAGCCTGAACTACAAAGCAAGACCCTGTCTCAAAAGAAAGAAAAAATTTCTTAATAAACAAATCACACATATTGCCAAACAGCAGTTTTGAAACTTTTACATTAACGGTTATTTATTGCCTGAAAGAGATCCCCACATCTGCTGGTCATGCCAAATACATTCAAAGGAAAAGTGTTATTGTTTCTTAGTTTCCTTAACATCTGCAATATTAAAACATAAAAAGAAAAAGCAATGCTATTACTACAAACATTTTCTGTATATTTCTTCTGTCCTAGACACTGTTCTAAAAATTTTACAGTCTCATATTCTCACAAAAACCTTTGAGACTGGTAGCTTTACCATCCTTTTACTGATGACAGATCAAGTAACTTGCCCGATGCCACACAGGGACTGGGAGCAGGATTGGAATTAATGGAAGGTCCCCTTGCTGGAGAGCCAATGTTCTTACCCACTGAGATCTCTAAAAGTGCTGACTGGCTGCGGGAATGAGGGTTACAGTGTAAGAAGTAAGTGTCAACATCTGTAATGACAAAAGTAACTAGATTGTTTCTAGTTATCTTTTTTTTATTAGTCCCAGCACTGTAAATAAATTGTGCCTTAAAATAAATTACTCTCAAAACAAAAATAACTACAAGAATATATCACCCTGGGTGGTGGACCTAGCTCAGTGATTCTGGTGTCTGCCTGGCAAGCACAAGGTCCTGAGTTCAATTTGCAGTACCACATACCACAGTGCCGGGTGTGGTGGCTCACACCCACCAGCCATCAGTACCACACACCACAATGCTGGGCATGGTGGCTCATGCCTATAATCCCAGCACTCAGGAGGCAGAGGCAGGAGGATTGCTGTGAGTTCGAGGCTAGCCTGGGCTACATAGTGAGCTCAGGGCCAGCCTGACCTACAAAGTGACATCTTGTTTCCAAAAAAATAAAAATAAAAATAAAAGAATATATCACCTTTACTCACTTTTTTCTCTTCTTTTAAACAACAGATTTTAGCAGGAAAACCATAGTGTTTTGAATTTAAATTTGAATCTTAGTTCCACCCTTTAGAAATTTAATGAACCTGGTTTGTTGAGGAAACCAGATCAGTTGACCTGTAAATCTATCCCTTATTCTGAATCTGCTTGTTTCCTTGTGGTTTCTCTTAATTTGTTCCTTAATCCTGTAACTGGAATTTGTTTTGGAGGTTTGACTGGCCTCGTGTCTGTTGGCAGGAATGTACCCTAGCCGGATGTGTGTGCTTCGTGTCCTCTCACCGCCCTGAACTTGGGCTTAAGAGCTGACAGTCTGATTTTCCCATTGTTAAGTTCCCCATCAGGCTTTTATGTTTCACTTATCATAGTTTCATAGTTTCACTTATCACATGCATGAATTTTTCATTAGGATTCTTTTTTTTTTTTAAGTTTTTTTGAAACAGGGTCTCGCTTTATAGTTCAGGCTGGCCCTGAGCTCATTGTGTAGCTCAGGCTGGCCTCGAACACAACAGTCCTCCTGCTTCTGCCTCCTGAGTGTTGAGATGAAAGGTGTGAGCCACCACACCCACCATTGTGATATGTGGTACCGGGGATCGAAGTTGGGACCTTGTACTTGCCAGGCAGATGCCAAAACCACTGAGCTAAATCCCCAGCTGTTGGGTTCATTTTATACTTGTATCGTTCTTTGCACATGTTTTTTAGCTGGAAGGTCTCATTAAAAAGTAATCATTCTCTAGTAATCAGGACTATTCAGTTATATTAAAGTACAGGAAAGTAAGGTAAATGCTACTTTTCTTTCTTTTTTTTCCAATGGTGTTTACTAAATAGGTGACTCTTTTTTGTTTTTTTCTAAGAGGAGCTCATTCTTTTCCTCCTTACATTGCAAAAGTAATTCACAAGCTTTCATATCTCAAATATGCTTCAATCAATGGCACGTATCATTTTTCTTCTCTTCTCTAATTCTTGGCCCCTGGGAACCTTCCTGTGACACCGGTGTCCCTTGCCGGGACCTCTTGTTCAGCGACGGTGAACCTCTTAGAGCTTCCCATGGTTCCAGATGCGGCCGTGCCGCGCTGCAGGCTCTCCACCACAGCCAGCGCCTCCCTTCCCCTTTCCATTTCCAAGAGCAAAGGGGAGTTGAGAGGCCATGGCAGCATGAGCGGGCACACACACTTCCAGAGCTAATCTTTTTGCAGTTCCACTTCCAAGGCCCCCAGAGACCCAAGGTTCCTGTTCATTCCCATCCCTTCCGTCTTTCCTCTGGTGGAAAAAAGGAAAAGGTAAGAGAGGAGAAGCCCCTCACTACACTATCACAGTGGTTTGTGGTTGATCGTATCTGCATTTTGAGCAGTTAGTGGTGCAGAAAGAGCCCACTGGGTTCACTGTCCCTTTCGTAAGCGTTTCCTCAGTGTCACGAGCAGGTCTTGTTAATATCTCAGAGGTCCCTCATGTCCTAATACAACATTCAGTATATTCTGCCCTCTTACAGTTTTACAGTAAATCAAGAAAATACAGAAAACAATGCAATTCATTCTCAGATAGTACGTCAATGTACAGTAGAATCTCAAGTCTGCTGCTTTCATTTCGCGTTTAGTTTAATGACTGACTCTAAAAAGTGCTTCTCTTCTGTCTGAACTTGTTTATTCACACAAAGTCAGGATTTACCTGATCTCAGGCAGATTCAGAGAAAGGCTGGTAGTCTAGGGAGCAAATGCCAATAATTTCAACAACCCTACTAAAATCTACTGGCACATGATACTTAGAATGTATGTATTGAATATAAAAAGCTTCCTTTAAGTTCCTTCCTTCTTTGGACTTTGGAATATCAAAAGCAGAATTCCATAGCTAGCATTAAGGAAGTCTGGGGTCAGGTCTAATAGTCTTTTATATTATCATTTTTGTTTGTTTGTTTGTTTTTTTGGGTGTTTTGGTATCAGGAAGAATTTAGGGCCTCATGCTTACTAGGCAGGTGCTACCACTGAGCTACATCCCAGCCCTTTACATTATCAGGTTTTTTTTTTTTTTTTTTTTTTTTTTTGCTTTTTGGAGACAGGGTCTCGCTTTGTAGTTCAGGCTGGCCCTGAGCTCACTATAGTGCCCAGGCAAGCCACCGCGAACTCAGCAATCCTCCTGTCTCTACCTCCCGAGTGCTGGGATGACAGGCATGAGCCACCACGTCCGGCATTGTGGTATGTGGTGTTGATTGCTGGTGGGCGTGTCTCCACGCCCAGCATTATATGTGGTTACCGGGGATCGAACTCAGGTCCTTGCGCTTGCGAGGCAGGCGCTGGAACCACTGAGCTAACCCTCCGGCGCTATCAGGTTTTGTTGTTTTTGCAGTACCAGGGATTGAACTTGGGCCCTTGTGCATCTAATACATTAGCAGTTGTTAAATGCCTAATCATGTTTTGTTTGGAATAAAGACAGCTGCATCCTTTTACTCTTCCAAATGTGAACAGGGTATGGATACTTCCCTGGTCTTCCTCTGGCGTCACTAGTGCACCTGTAGGATTATGTGTATCTTCTGTGGTAGTGGACATTCAATGGTCATCTTTATGTTGATTCAATACTTTTATTCAGAGCAATATTTATTTGCCCCATGCATGGGTGTCCCTTATATTGCTCGTACTTGTAAAGATAAGGGATCGAGATTACACAATTCTTCATGTATAATTGGCTACTTTTTTATTACACTGAAAAGATCTCTTGGAAAATACACGTTTTCAAGTTTTTCACTGATAAAATACTAACTCATTAGGCTGCTGGTAGATTAAGAGGCAGGGTTTCCAGGCAATTAGTGCTCTGGACAAAGGCCAAAGATCCACCTTTGAAGTTACTCCATTGTTCACAGGTAAGAGAGTGCTTGGTGGGGCTGGTATTAGTTCCTGGCAGTTTTCTCCCCTTAGCAAGCAAGAAAAGTGAAATGGTTCTTGGATTTTGGCTTACAGCATAAGCTACTGGCACAGCGTATTTCTCTTCTAGCACCTACTCTGTTTTGATTGTGTGTGGTGCTGTTGAAAACTGAACTGCTTTTGAAAGTGAGAAAATAGAAATGTTTATAGTTGGATTAGTGGAAAGTCTCAAGGATAAGTGGAAAACTTGGTTTTTTGGGAAATTTTCATTGGATAAACTATACATGCGCTTCCATTTACAAATTTTAATTAGGTATCATATATATATATATATATGTCCTCTGATCAGATATGTATATTTCAGGTATGTACTCTTTTTTTTTTTTGCTTTTTGGAGACAGGGTCTCGCTTTGTAGTTCAGGCTGGCCCTGAGCTCACTATGGTGCCCAGGCAAGCCGCCACGAACTCAGCAATCCTCCCGTCTCTGCCTCCCGAGTGCTGGGATTAC
>PVIC010027953.1:0-23631 GCA_004025085.1 Thryonomys swinderianus
TTTTTTTTTTTTTGAGACAGGGTCTCGCTTTGTAGTTCAGGCTGGCCCTCAGCTCACTATGTAGCCCAGACCAGCCTCGAACTCAGCAATCCTCCTGCCTCTACCTCCCGAGTGCTGGGATGACAGGCATGAGCCACCATGCCCGGCACTGTGGTATGTGGTATTGATTATTGGTGGGCATGACTCACCATGCCCAGCATTGTATGTGGTTATCGGGATCGAACTCAGGGCCTTGCGCTTGCAAGGCAGGCGCTGGAACCACTGAGCTAAATTTCTGGCCTTCACATAGGAACATTTTTTAGGTTGTGGTGAAATAAATAGAGGAATACCAAATAGTCTTGGATCACAGGAAAAAAAGGCATGAACAAGATAACAACTATTTCAGGCTCCTTTCTGACTCACCACTGGTGATAAATTGGGCCAAGAAAAATTAAAACATATACTTGAAAAGAAAAGAAAAGAAAAGAAAAGGAAAAGGCCTTTCAACTTACCGGGCAAAGAAGCAAAACTAGTCTTCTCAGATTCTAGATATCATTAAAAAGAAACAGTACAGCAGGTAAAGTTGCTCTGGTAGCAATATAAAACTTTTTCTGTGCTGATAGTTAAAGTGTTGCTTCTATGAGTGTGTTTTACATTTGGGTGTTGATGTAGACTCTGGCTTGTGTTCACTTGTGAAGGATAAATATGTAACTTTACCCCTCCCTTTGGCAAAAAAAAAATCAGGAAGGAACTTAAACACAAGGCTTTTCCTCCCATTTTACATTCAAACTTGTCTTACAGGAAATGAACAAATAGTGATTCTTGAATATAACATTGTACTTCCTTGTGCTGTAGCACAAAAAAGAGCTTTACAGGAATTTGGTATGATCTGGAAGTTGAGATTTTAAGGACAAATGTGAAACTTAGGTTTTTATTTCCTGCAGAATAATTGGCAAACTCTTCAGCCTAATGATCAAGATCTGAAAAAGAGAAATCCTCTCCCTCCTCATTCTCAGATTTATCTCATTCATCTTAGTCCACAGACCCACAACCATGTTGTGTATTTTTATTTCAATATTTTTGGGGGTGTGATTCTGAAATGCTCTTCTAGTTTTTATCCCCTTACCCAGCCCTGCTTTTACAAGTTCCTATATTTTTAGCTACATCTTCACTACCTACTTATCATTCTCCAATTCAGAATTTCCCAATCTTTCCTAAATTTTTTAAATATTCTATAAGATATTCTGTTTCTGCAATCTGAAATAAAAACCAAAAATTAATAGCTCACCAGATGAAATATAAACATGTAAAAGTGTAAAAATTTCTTTCAGAACCAAGAGATACATTCATACTTCTAAACACTTGCACTAAGGCAAAGAAAAGAAAAGAAAAGAAAAGAATAAACTCCAACCAATATAGGAAGGACTAATAAGACATGAACCTGTCTTAACTATTTCTTTTTTAGGGCTGGGGTTTTAGCTCAGTGGCAAGAACAAGGTCTTGAGTTTGATCCCAGGCACTACACAAACAAAACAAAACAAACAAACAAAATGACAAAAAACAACCATTTTTTAAAATAACGGAGAAAACTGAAAAAAAAGCATTAAAAACCTATTACATTAGTAAAAAATGAATGTGACTTATAAGAAGAAAATTGTATTTTAATGGGAGATTTGACAATATATGCCACATTGTATAAATTTTCTGAGTTTAATGGCAATACTAATAAAAATTCTAATGTGATTTTTTTTAATTATAAAAATTAAGAAGTTTTGCTGAGAATTTAGAAAAGAATCAAGAGCATTTTGGGAAAAACAAAACAAAACAACATAATGGGTTTAGTTCTACCTGACATTAAGGTGTAACACTAGTTACACAGTAGTTAAAGCAGAGTGCCTTTGGAAGCGATGTAAATTAATAAAATAGAGATTACTAGAAAATAAATCCTATCACATCAAACACTTTAGTAAATGATTAGGAGAAAAGATTTTCATAATGATGTTGAGGAAGTTTTAGATCTTCAAAAAAGTTTCTCACTTGATAATAAATAAAACAGTAAAAAGTTTCAAACTAGAAAAAATGAATATCTAATTTTGGAGGGGGGTGTTCTTTGAAGTTATAAATGTGATGAGAAATAAAAGAAATGAAGTATTATTTGTCTATAATGACCCCAAACCTTTTTCTTTTTTTACTTTTTGAGGTAACAGGGATTGATCTCAGGATCTTGCACCTCCAGGCAGGCACAGAACCACTGAGTTAAGTTCCCAGCCCAACGACCCCAAATTTTTGCATATTAAACATAAATAGAAATAAACAACTAATGTGTAGAAGCTTCATATCCTGATAAAAATTCCTCCCTCTCCTGCTTTCAGCCCTCACTTATAAACAGGTGGTAATAATAAGCAAGACACAAAAAGGAAAAATCAAAATAATGTAACTAGGGCCAAAGAGCACAAATATAAGTACCTCCTTGGCACAGAAACAAACAGAAGTGGTGCAGTGAGGAGAGTTGAACTGGAGATGTACACCTGGTACTTCCTTTGCTGTGTTCAGGACTCCAGCTCCCACAGACCACTGAAGACTTTACAGCGGGACATCCTAGAGAACCCGAGGGATGGGTGCGAGAGGTGGGCTCCCAGGGCGATAGGAGAGTGAAGAAGTAAGTTGGGGGCCGGAGGGTTAGCTCAGTGGTTCCGGCGCCTGCCTCGCAAGCGCAAGGACCTGAGTTCGATCCCCGGTGACCACACATAACGCTGGGAGTGGTGGCTCACGCCTGTAATCCCAGCACTTGGGAGGCAGAGACAGGAGGATTGCTGATTTCGCGGCGGCTTGCCTGGGCACCATAGTGAGCTCAGGGCCAGCCTGAACTACAAAGCGAGACCCTGTCTCCAAAAAGCAAAAAAAAAAAAAAAAAAAGAAGTAAGTTGGCTGACTCATTGTGTAGAGACGGGATTCAGGTTCACAGGAATCAGTAGACTTTGGGAAGTAGGAAGTCAAAAACAGCCTGATGTTGCACTAGAATCTGTGATGTCTGTACAGTCAAAGTAAGAGAGGAATATCTCTGTTCAACATAGTACTAAAAATATTAGCAAGAGCAATTAGGAAATAAAAGATATATATATATATCAGAAAGAAATCATTTGAATTATTATTTGTAGATGACACGATCCTCTATATTAAAGACCCAAAAGTCTACCAACAGACCCTGTAGAATCAGTAACCAATGTAGCAGGATACAAAGTTCATGCACAAAAGTCAGTAGCATTCCTGTACACTCATAAAGAATCCACTGAGAAAGAAATTAGAAAAAAGTACCATTCACAATAACACCAAGAAAAATGATACACTTTGGAGTTAGCCTAACTAAGGGAGCACTGCAATAAACATTACAGTGCTCCGAGAAAAGAAATCAGAGAACAACAGAAAATGGAAAGATATCCCCTGTTTTTGGATAGGCAAAACCAATATAATCAACAAATCCATAGTTCCAAAATTGATATACAGATTTAATGCAACCTCAATCAAAATACCAACGGCATTCCTCATGAAACTGGAGAAAATAATCCTAAAATTCACATGGAACTAGAAGAGACACAGAATAGTAAAGCAATCTTGGGTAATGAGCAAAGCAGGAGACATCACAGTTCTGGGCTTGAAATTATATTACAAAACTACAATGTTTAAAAACAATAGTATGTTAGGGGCCAGGGATTTAGCTCAAGTGGTACCATGCCTACCTTGGAAGTAGAAGGGCCCGAGTTCAATCCCCAGTACCACACACACACACACACACACACACACACAAGTATAGTACTGGCATAAAAATAGATCCGAGCATCAGTTAAACAGAATAGAAAATGCAGAAACAATTCCAACACATTCACCTACTATTTGGTCTTTGACAAAGAAGCTAAAAACAAACTGGAGGAAAGATAGCTTCTTTAATAAATGGGGTTGTAAAAACTGGCTGTCCACATGCAGAAGATTGAATCTAGAACTACATCTTTCACCATGCACTAAACTAACATGAAACTAGATCAAAGAACTAATGTTAAAGTAGAAACAACCTGCTGGAAGATAAAATAGGCAAAATTCTTGAAGTTATAAGTGTGGGTTGCAGGTAAGGACTTTCTGAACAGAAGCCTGTTACACAGGAAATAGTATTAAGAATCAACACGTAAGAGCATATAAATTAAAAAGCTTCTGCCAGACAAAGGAAACAACGAACAAAATGGAGACACAATTTACTGAGTGGGGAAAAAATGTTGCCAACTATTCCTCAGGCAGAAGATTAATATCAAGAATATACAAAGTGGGCCGGAGGGTTAGCTCAGTGGTTCCGGTGCCTGCCTCGTAAGCTCAAGGTCCTGAGTTCGATCCCCGGTTACCACATATAATGCTGGACGTGGAGACACGCCCACCAACAATCAACACCGCGTACCACAATGCCGGATGTGGTGGCTCACGCCTGTAATCCCAGCACTCGGGAGGCAGGGACAGGAGGATTGCTGAGTTCGCGGCGGCTTGCCTGGGCACCATAGTGAGCTCAGGGCCAGCCTGAACTACAAAGCGAGACCCTGTCTCAAAAGCAAAAAAAAAAAAAAAAGAATATACAAAGTAAGAGATTTCAGACACTTCAACCAGCCAATCTGTGGCTCTTGCTTGGATTAGAGTGAGATGATCATAAAATCCATTCATGAAAAAAGAGTTGGGTTGATTTGATTTACTAATGAAAGAATTATTGTTAATGTTTTGAATGTGTGCTAATGGTGTTAAAGTTATATTTAAACAGAATTTTATCTCTTAGAACTATCCACTGGGTGGTAACTCAATAGTAGAGAGCTTGCCTAGTGAGTACAGGCCATGGTTTGATCTCCAGCACCACAAACCATTAAAAAAAACCCACTGAAATATTAATAATTTTCCTGAAGTGATGGTATTTGGGATTTACTTCAAGATAATCTAGTGCTAAGGAGAAAAGATGGGGAGTTGGAACAAAGGTGATAAATCAAGATTGGTCAACATGGTGCCTGGGGAATCTGATGGTCTATAAAATAAAGTGTGGCTTAAAAAAAAAGAATACATAAAGAACTAAAACAAAACTCAGCCACTCTAAATGAAAGACCCAATTAAAAAGTGGGCCAGTGAGGGCTGGGGATTTAGTTCAGTGATGCAGTGCTCCTACCTGGCAAGCACAAGGTCCTGAGTTTGATCCCTGGTACCAGAAAAAAGTGGGCCAGTAAAATGGATAGACAATTCACAGAAAAAAATATAAATAGCCAATAAGTATGTAAAAAAATGTCACTGGTCATTAGAAAAATGCAAGTTAAAACAGTACTGAGTTGTATCTTATGCTGGAAAGAATGTCCATCATCAAGAAATCAAATAATATCAAATACTGGTTCTTCTAATTTTTCAGCAGGAATGTAAACTAGAACAACTACTATGGGAATCAGTATCTTGAATCCTCAAAAACTAAAACTTGATTTTACAATTGACCCTTCTATTGCTCTCTTAGGTATATTCTTAAATGAATTAAAAGTGTCAAATTACAGTGACACATGTATTCTCATGTGTATAGCAGTACAATTCATAATGACTAAAATTTACAGGTGGTCTATATGTCCAACAGATGAATGGATAAAGATTGTGTGACAGATAAACACTGTGACTACAACTCTGCCATAAAGATAAACCCGAGTCATTTGTAAGAAAATAGATATACCTTGAGACCTTAATGTTAAGCAAAATAAATCAGACATGCAAGCTTAAACATTGCAAATGAATAAAGAAAAGAAAGTAGGGAAGTAGATCATTCCCAAATAGGAAAGGGATCAAGAGACAGAAAGTGGGGAAGGAGAGAGGAAGAAAAAAAAAGGAATTGAGATGTGTTATGTACATCTATCACCTCCACACAAAGAGTGTAAATGTTATATTCTGCAAATCTGCACTAATAAAAAATCAATCAATTAATCTACTCTACCACAAAACACAAATAAATAAAAGGAATAGTTCTTTTGTCTCAGTGCTTAGTTACTTCTCTTTTTGCTGGGACAAAATACCCAACACCTACAAGTTAAAAGAGGAAAAGTTTATTTCATCTCATAGTTTGTAGAAGTACATGTGGAATGGAGGCATCATAGAGGAGAAATAGTCTATGCCATGGCAGGCAGAATGCAATGTGCAGCAAGCAGCAATCAGCATGGCTGCCTTTCCCTTTTACCCCATCTAGAACTATGATAATTCCAGTCAGTGAACTAATTTTGTACCTCACTCCTTAACCCCAGTATCACACATCCTAGATACACCCAGTTCTGAAAAGCTCCACTTATGACTACATGAAGCTTGGAGAGGACATCTAGACACAAACTATAATAGCTGCCAGCATGCCATTCAGACTAAAAGGACCCCAAAATTTCCAGGCCATATGAGCCATGGACACAGCTGCATGAACAAGTACCAGAAACACCCAGGAGCCTGGGTTAATGCTGGTAGCACGGATAACCACAAGAGCAACTTTGACAACTATCACTTAGATTACTTTGGAAAAGCTGGTGTGAGGCTTTACCATTTAAAGAAGAGCAGAGAAGCCTGGCATTATGGCAAATGCCTTAATCTCAGCACTCTGGGAGGCTGAAAGAGGAGGATGACAAACCCTGGGCAACTTAGTGAGTCGGTAAGCCCCTGTTTCAAAACAGAAAATGAAAAACAGGTTGGGGGCACAGGATGATAAGCAGACATGAATAAACGCTACCGCAAATGGAATTGCAGCAGCTGCCAACACTGATGCTTTGTGATCAGGTTGCTGCAAAGATTTTGAGAAAGGCGAGCTCTGAAAGCAGCCTGTCAGCAGGAAAGCCACCCTGTTCAGCAGAAGAGCAGTGCGAAAAAGTCAGTGTGTTAGCGGCGCCTGTGCCTGGTGGCTGAAAGCCACACAGATGGGGGATCATTAAATGCTATCAAATAAATAAATAAATAAATTTAAAAAGACTCAACAAATAAAAAACAGTGGCCTCAGAGTTAAATTGTGAGTCAGGGCTCTAACAAGAAATAGAAGCTGCCAGTCTCTTGAGTCCTATACACTGAAACTAGCACGGTCACAGTCACTTGTAGTCTACTGTGTTGACCAGGGCAGCTGAAGAGCTTCCTGAGATCGACAGAAAGAGATACAGATGCTCCCAAAACGGAGAGTGTGATGAAGAGTGAGTAGCCATCTTCATTCTGCCAAAGGGTGTCGGATCAAATGGATTCTCTCCACCGACCCCTGGACAGGTACCACTGGGATGAGTGCATGGCCCTTACCATCCCGGACGTGGCCCAGTTCCACTTCTGTGAGTGTGTTACCATGTATCCCAGAGGAGGGCACCACACTTGGGTGACAGTCCCACTGAGGACACAGAGTAGCGGAGGAGCATTCTCCAAAAGGAAATAAGATCTTCTCACCACGAAAAGGACAGTACAGAGGTACAGAATAATGTCTGCCTCAGATATTTCTTGTTTGTTGTTTTAAATACATTTTTATCCACAGCGACACTCTTCATACTAACCTACAACTCCTCCCTCATTCTCTTTACACTGAAAACTTAATTCTCTGAGTCTCTCCTTTTATTCCAACAAGAAATGTTTCCTCATAGCCACGTTCAGTAGGCACAGGGTAGGCTGGGTGGGGAGTCAAAGAAGAATCAGGTATGGAGTTGCGCTCCCGTGTTCATTCTAGGCAGGAGAAAAAGGCAGAAGAAATAGATCGGAAAGAAACATGGCAGTGCTGTAAGGAGCACAGATGTAGTGCTCTGAACTGAAGAGGCAGAAGTCCCTCCAGCTGCGCTCTTAATCACATGCTGCCTCTCAGCATCTCTGTATCACTGTCCTGGTCCAGCAAAGCAGTCATATTGAACAATTCACAAGACCGAGCCTCCGGTCACTAGCTCCTCTGAGGCAGGCTGAGGACTCTGACAGGTCCGGTGCAGCCTTAAGGGTTTGCTTCAGTGGAAGAAGACACCAACACAGCACTGTCTGAATAAAGCCTATGACCACGTGGTCCTTTAGTTTACTAGTATTGTTAAATATATTAAACAGGAAATTTGAAGTGATAAAGACTGCTTTTCTTTCTTGCCACATCCCCCTACCCTGTAGGAGGAAATGTCTTCCTATCTGCATTTCCTACTTTTAGTTACTGACATCTCAGTTGGTCACACAAAGTCAAATAATTACCTGTGGTGGTAAATTGTGGTGTAAAGGGGTGGAGGCCCTTTACACAGTGACCTCAGAGTTCTTCCTGTGGGCCTGGCAGTGTGTTGGCTTTTGGTATCATTTCCAAGTCCTTCTGAAAAACATAGCCTGTTTCCTGGCTTTTTGTTTCTTATTTTTAAATGACAGATGGTTAGGAAATATCTTCTTCCTTCTTATAGTTATTTTCCCCAGTTTTTCTCCACTAAACAGCAATTACTCTCATGTGTAATCTTCCTAAGTAGTTATTTTCTAGCTCCTGAAGAGAATAATCACAGTGAATGTATTCATGTTATGTTCTTCATGGTTTTTCTCAGCATAGAACTTCTACTGAATATAATTTGTACCACGGTAACTAATACAGACACTTAAATATGCTCTGTAGGTCATTTTGTCAAGCAGACCAAATTTTCTGATGAACTAGTCATTTGTTTTATCATGCATAATTTTCCTGGATTCTATCCAAACATACCTTCAAAGAGAAATTAGAAATATGACTACAGGTGCTGTATTTCAAACATTTTCCCAGAGAAAGGTGGGAAGCAAACCCTTTTTTGAATTCATTTCTTAATGCTAGCAATATTGAAAACAATTTAGTTTATATTGAATCAAAAGAACTTTAGATTTAACAATTAAGCATATAAATCACATTCTAGCAAAGAAGTAGAAATCAGAAGCAAGCAGTTGTGAAATCTACAGAGGAATTACCATTTATCAAGCTTGGAAGTAGCAAATGAAATATCAAAGGTCAAAAACAAGCAATTCAATCATTTATGAATTGTAATGTTAAAGGTGATGTTGACAAGCAATATAATTTTGCCAGCGCTCATTCATGATTAATTTAGAAGAAATTATTTTTGACCTTGAAGCATTCAGCGGTGATCACATTTCACAAATAACCCCAAGGCCAACAACATTTTCAGAAAAATATTTCACAGAAAATTACGGCACCTTGTTCAGTCAAAATGTGAACTGTGCTGACAGCGTGGTATCCCTTACCCAGCCTGTCACTAGAAAGTGCCCTCTTCTGCTTATCTTAGAAGGTTTGGGCCACTATAGCAAAATAGCACAGATTGTGTAACTTAGAATGAACAGAAATATATACATCACCGTTCTGCAACCTGGCACCTGAAGTCCGGCATCTTCTGGAGATGACACAGCGTGGAGAGAGAGTAAGATGGAAAAGGGGAAGAGCTCAATCTGTCAAACTGCTTTATTTACTTAATAAGAAGAAACTGCTTATTGAAAGTCCAGCACAATAAAGAGGTAAGAAAGTAAGCATGCTGATTATTTCTTACTTACCCTGAGTAAAGACCAATATGCTAATTTTATTTCTATAGAAATTTTAGCTGAGCAAGATTTTGACCTCTACCTTCATCTTAATTTTATTGTTTCTACTAGTAAAGTAATAAAGAAGGACCTAGTTCCCCAAAAAGCCTGGGAGCTATATACCAGCCTTTATAAAAGATAAAAAATAAAAGCTTGGTTCACATATGCCCCATTGTCTGTTATCTTAGCATATTTCAAAACCCAGAAATATGACATTAAGAATCCAGTTCATAGGGCTGAGAGTGTAACTAACTCCACAGTATAACGACTGCCTACCATGTTTGAGGCCCTGGTTCAATTCCTCATACTGCGCGCACACACACACACACACACACACACACACACACACACACACGCAGAGCTCACCACAGTGCTCGTCTTTTTGCAGTCTTTATTTCTCAACAAACACTTGTCTGAAAGCTCAAAGCCTCCGCAGAGCCTTTTCTTGGAATGGGTTTAGTTCAACCATTATCTGAATGAAAACTATGTCCTGGTAAACACAGCCACATATATCACTGGTAGATAGGTAGAAAAGGGTAAAAGGGGTGACTTGATCTGCTGTCACTGCTTTAGTTCTGTTAACCATGCCATCCACCAGCACATAGGGTTTGTCCAAGCCTTGGAGTAACTACTACTTTTGCAACACAAACAGTAATGTCAAAATGTTTTAAGTCTCACTAATGGTGGTGAGGATTAGGATTCCGAACAAAAAGATGACCTTTAGTCTGTGTGTGGTTTGTTGCAACGGGACCCACCTCAGAGGCTAATTGCTAGGGCTGCACCAGCATTACTTCCTAATATTCCTGGTGCCTTAATCCCTAAACGTGTGCAGCGCAGGATGGAGGAAGGCAGAGGGAAGCACAGGTCCATGGCAGACAGACTCCGTAGTTTCCAGACATGGCTCCCAGGCTGGCTGTCATTCGGCTTCCTGGGAGCCTTCTCCAGGGTCCCTCCCGGGCCTTTCGCTAAGGTTGCTTATGGGTTTTCAAGCCAGGGGACACACTGCCCCAACAATTGGTGCTCCTGCAAGGGACTGCTTAGCTCTACAATGAACTGCTCGTGAACTAGTTGGTCTTCCACAGGCCCAACTTCTTGTTAACCCTTTTAATAAAGCCATCTAATCCCATCACAAAGGCTCCACCCATATGACTCAGTCACCTCCAAAGACCTCACACATCTCAGTAAAGTCACTCTGGTAATGGTGTTAAAAACATGAATTTTTGAGGGGACACAAATATTCAAACCATAGCAGACTCCCAGCCCCTCACTCTTCTCACCCTCTACAGTAGCAGTCCTCAAACTTTTTGGAACCAGGGAGCAATTTCACAGGAGACAATTTGTTCACAGCCCCTAGGGTGGGGTGGTTTTAGAATGACTTAAGCGCATCACACTTATGCACTTTATTTCTACTATCATTACATTGTAATATATGATGAAATAATTATACTACTTACCACAATGCAGAATCTGTGGGCGCTTTAGGGTTCTTTTCCTGAATTTACTGTGCCTTTACTTTAGTCCAGAACATCGAGGTTTGCAGTTGTCTCAGACACAGCTGTAAGGCCAGCATCGTTTGCAATCTCACGCAGCTGGTCTTTTCCAGCACGGACAAAGTCCATTCGCCTGGCTTACTCACAAATGAGTTGCAGATTCATCCCTTCCCAGATCAGGAGGCTTCTGGTTAGGAAGTAATGCTCCAACTCTTTTCAAAACAGATATTTGATTATGCACTAGCTGGGAGAAAGACCCTGGCTCTGTCTCTCAAAATCTCTGCTAATATTTGAACTATGTCAAAAATCCCAGTGTTTGCCGATTGCCCCAGACTTCCAATTAGGTCTTGAATGCATCCATATTGTCTGCTGACTTGAAAACAGTTGTCATTCTCCCCTGAAGTGACAGATTGAGTTCATTGAGCAAGTTGAGTATGTTGCATGAGTGAACAAATGTTGGGACTCATATTGTGTCATTAATATGTACTATCAGTAATGATTTTTTTTTAAAGAAACATCTATTGTTGCTCTTATAACTCAGTAACTCTAGCCACTGATCTGCCTTTATTTTTTTTCTTTATTGAGCTTATTGGTACATCTTAGATATACATTATGATCACATTTAACATTGAGAATTTGTATCTGTATATGATGTATCTTTATTTTCATTTTTTCCCATTCCCCTGCTTTTCCTACAACCCCACCTCTATATACCTAAGCTTTGTTTCCTTTTTTTTTTGAGACAGGGTCTTGCTCTGTAGTTCAGGCTGGCTCTGAGCTCACTATGTAGCCCAGGCAAGCCTCGAACTCAGTAATCCTCCTCCCTCTGCCTCCCGAGTGCTGGGATTACAGGCGTGAGCTTTGTTTCTATATTTTATTAAAATTTTAATTTCCTTCTTTCTTTTCCCTACTTCCCCTTTCCCATTTCCCTTTGAACATTTTCTTCCTATTTTACAATACCTATCACATAGTCTGGACCTCATTTACACCTTAAATTTGTCATACTAGAAAAATGATACATTATTAACACATCTGTGTTAATTTAGTCATCATATACACTTAATCCCAGAATCACATATTCTAGATCCAGCCTTGCTTGAAACGCCCCAGCTATGACTGTCTGAGGCTTTGGGGAGGCCTCTAGACACAAGCCAGACAGTAACTAAACTATGTCTCTGATTTAGAATTGTAGCTTTGAGTATAAATGACCATATTCAAGGGAATCAACGGTTCTGTAAGAAAAAAAAAAGGAAATGAGTATTCTTCTATCTCCTTCCTTGCGCTTGAATCTGTCCCACCCTCATCAGCCCATACTGGGACACTGCTGGGTCCTCCAGCTAGTTTCCTGAAGGAAAGTGTGATAAAGGGATGGGCGGGTTACATGCAAACGGAGACACAGAGCCAGGTTTTTCTGTCCCCATTGACTCCCGACTCTGCTGGCCCTCTGTTTAGGATCAGAGAACTTGACTTGTCCACGCAGGTGGCCACACTCCAGCCTCACCTAAACCCCTCTCTCTACTCCAAAGCTAAATGTCTCTTGGACCTCACAAAGATGACCCTTTTACTTCCAGGTGTGGGACAAAAGGAGAGCTTAGAGCCAGATGACGAGCACTGCTGGCCTCATGAAATCTGGCAGATACACCAATCAAGTCTGGGGTGAATAAAGAGAAAGCCACCATGTATAAAGCATGTGTTCCAGCCAGTACGCAAAGCCTCTGGATGTGTTATTGCATTCGAACCTCTCTTCGGAACTTTGCAAGAGGAATTAATAACCCAACTTTTCTAATGAGGAAAATGAGACCTAACCAGGGTTCTTACCTGGTTTCTTTATTAACAGGGACATGCCTGATGATCATACCATGATACACCACAGCTGAAGCCTTTTCAGGGTCATGATGGACGTGGTCCCCTGTGACTATTGCAGTCATGCTTCGCTCAGTGACAAGGATATGTTCTGAGAAATGCATTGCTAGGCAATTTTGTTGTTGGGGAACATCACAGGGTGCACTTATGCTGTGGCTGACAGTACTGGTGAACTGTTCAGGAAAGCAGTAAACAGGCTGTCTGAGTGTCACTGCATCTGCTTTTCACAAACCCTACACCCAGAGAGAGCGCCCCCTAAAATAATAAGAAACAACACAGTAAACAAATTCGTGGCATTGACAAGAAGCATTTTATGCCACGCACCTAACATGCTCTTGTTTTTAACCACTGGGAGCACCCAGGAGGTAAGTTTATACTAGTGTCTATTTGATTTTTTATTTTATTTGTTTTTATTTGTTTTTTTTTCTCCTAAATATAAGGGCAGTATGAGCTCAGGGTTAAAAAAATTAAAGAATCAGTAATAAAAAGTGACTCATGTTGTATTTTTTTTTTTTGCTTTTTGGAGACAGGGTCTTGCTTTGTAGTTCAGGCTGGCCCTGAGCTCACTATGGTGCCCAGGCAAGCTGCCGCGAACCCAGCAATCCTCCCGTCTCTGCCTCCCGAGTGCTGGGATTACAGGCGTGAGCCACCACGCCCAGCATTATATGTGGTAACTGGGGATCGAACTCAGGTCCTTACGCTTGCGAGGCAGGCACCGGAACCACTGAGCTAATCCTCCGGCCCCATGTTGTATATTTTAATATCACTATAACATTGATAAATTAGGTTTGAGTCTTAATTCATTTGTGATCATTTTATGCCCTAGTGAATAATGAGGTGAATGGTGATATATTTACACATGCATTCACATTTAGTTACAGCCTTTATAAAATGTGTGCTTTTCACTGAGCATTATGATGCTTTATTTTATTAAAATTCTCTATAATTATCCGTGTGGGATGGAAATTATTTTGAGCATAATCAGTTAGTAGTGCTTTCTTACTGAGGAAAATACATTAAAAGCATATTTCCAAATATGAATTGCCAGTTATGCCATCACCAAGAGATAAATACCAATGTTGGAACTTGAGTTTTAGTGTTTATATGAGGCCATCTTTTCGCTCTGTTTATGCATATAATGGAATAAACAATTTAAACACGATACATTCTGCTGAATTGGTTTATAGATTTTCTGTTTAAATTTTCATCATCAGTGAATGAGAATGTGTATCTCATAATATCTTCACCAACGTCTTTCTTTGGCGGTGGTGCTGGAGATGAGCACAGGGCTTTGCTTGTGCCGGGCGAGTACTCCGCTGCTGAGCTACATCCCAGCCCTCTTCACCAGAGAAATAACGTAGTAAAACCTCTGCAGCAGAGGTGAAGGCAGCATCTCCCTGTAATGTATTTGTTCGTTTGTTTATTTCCTACCATGTTCCCCGAAGGCAAATCAACAAATACATTGATAGCATAGCACAGGGCAACGCAAAGCAGTGAGATTCCTTCTCGTTTCTCTGTCTCTCTCCCCTGTCTCTATCTCCCGCCTCTCGCTCTCCCTCCCTCTCTGTCTCTGACTCTGTCTGTCTGTCTCTGTCTCTGTGTCTCTCAGCTGGAGTTTTGCTCTGTTACCGGGCTGACCTCACACTTGTGGGCTCAAGGGATCTTCCACCTTCTACCCCCACGGCAGCTGGGACGCTAGGTTTGCGCTGCCATACCTAACCCCACAGTTCAAATTTCTGAAATATTTGACTTGCGTGTGCTTTGAAACCCCAACAGTTTGGACGAATACACATCAGAAACGTAATCCCTACAACACCAGAGTTACAGAGTGAAACAATCCAGAACAAGTTAATTACTACTCCGCTTACTGCTTTCCTAAGACTTTTCCATGCTGCTGTCTGTGTTCCTGAGCCCGAATATTTTTAAACACATACATGTGACAATTAAATTTATTTTATGCAGTATATGCCACTGTTGACCCTGATATTTTGACTGCGTGGTTTGTTGAAGGGGAAGGGAAGTCACATTTGGCAGAATATCTGTGGGTATTTAGAGTCCATGGCCCTGAGAAGTGTCTTCTTCCCTTCTTGAGGGTGGCAGGCTGGTTTGTAATGTCAGAGCGTAAGGCCACCTCTGGCATCTCTAGATGACTGGGAGATAATCCTGGGAGAAGTGGGGCAAGAGCAAAGTGGAAATGTCTGGATTGTATTTCGTAAACATCAAGACACGTGGGAACAAGTGCAAAATTCTGGAATCTATTACAGCCTGTGAATGCAACGTGACGCTGTCATGAGTGTTGCGGACTGAAAAACGAAACCCCTTCATGCTGAATGTGTTTTCTGGGCTGTGACTGTCACTTGTCAGCAATCAATGCTGTCATTGTTCTATAGCCTTTGTGTTACAAATGCATGAGAATCATGATAATAGAAACGTGAAACTCAAACTCTTTCTGCCAACATTCAAGGCTTTAGATTGCAGTGCCTCACCAGTCTTTGAAGGCTGATCTTTCCCCGGTGCAAAGCTTTGGTCTCCAGGACAACTCGTTAATGAGCATTCTCTCCCAGCTGCCATGTGCCATCTTGTGGTAGGGTCAGTCACTTCATCTGGAATAACCCTCTTACCAAGGCAGTTCAGTTTGTCAATGAAGGGCCATCTCCAGTGTGGCTTCTTCCATGAACTCTATCCTGATGCAAACTCTTTTCTCTCTCTCTTTCTTATTAGAGACTTTTTAGAAGAAAAGTTTTAGGTTCAGGGCAAAACGGAGAGGAAGATGTAGATATACCATAGACTTCTTTCTTCCACAAATGCATAGCCTCTCCTACCCCAGATTGGTACATCTGTTACAATCAATGAACCTACATTAACACATCATAATTATCCAAAGTCCATATTTACATTAGGGTTTGGTCTTGTATATTCTATGTGTGATATGTATCCACCATTATAACACAGTTTGGAGTATTTTAGCTGTGTCAAAAATGCTTTGTGAATTCCCTAGTCATTTCTTTCTCCTACCTCCTCCTGGCAACCACTGATATTTTTAATGTTTCCATAGACTATCTTTCCTAATATGTCATATAGTTGAAATTACACAGTAGGTATCCTTTTCAGATTATCTTATTTCACTTAGTTGAATGTGCTTAAATTTGCTCCATGTCTCTTCATGACTTAATATCTCTTTTTCTTTTCAGTTCTGAAAAATGTTCCATTATCTAGATACACCAGAGTTTATTCATTCATATACTGAAGGATGCTTGTCTTTCTTCTTCCTCTTCCTCTTCCTCTTCCTCTTCCTCTTCCTCTTCCTCTTCCTCTTCTTCTTCTTCTTCTTCTTCTTCTTCTTCTTCTTCTTCTTCTTCTTCTTCTTCTTCTTCTTCTTCTTCTTTTTCTTCTTCTTCATGTTTTTTGAGACAGGATCTTGGCTGGCCCTGGGCTCACTAGGTAGCCCAGGGAAGCCTCAAACTCATAGCAGTCCTCCTGCCTCTGCCTCCTGAGAGCTGGAATTATAGGCATGAGCCACCATGCCCGGCACCAGGGATCAAATTTGGGATCTTGTGCTTGCCAGGCAGACATCAGAACCACTGAGCTAAATCCCCAGCCCCACTGTTGCTTTTCTTTTTGTGATTCTGGGGAAAGAACCTATAGCCCTTTGCATGCTAAGCAAGCATTCTGTCACTGAGTAATATTCCCAGTTTTTTGTTGTTTTATCATTCCCTGATGTCATACAATGTGGAATGCTTTTATATGCTTTCTGGCATCTACATATCCTCTTATGTGAGCTGTCTACTAAGGGATATTGTTGTCTTGTGGTGCTGGGGATTGTATCCAGGGTCTCTTGCATGCTGAACAAGTGCTCTATCACTAAGCTACATCCCCATTCCTGGTCCATTTTTAAAATTGAGTTGCTCATTTTCTAATGTTGAGTTTTAAGAATTTTTTGTGAGAACCAGCACCTAACTCCATAAGAAGAGCTCTTTGTACACTTTGCATAACAGCTCTAGCAAGATGTATCTCTTAATGATATTTTCCTAGGCTCTGTGGACTATTTTCTCATTCTTTTCACATTGTTGTGCAAAGTAGAAGTGTTTAATTTTAATGAAGTCCAGCGTATCACTTTTACATGGATGATAGCTTTGATATTGTGTTAAAAAGTCATCACTAGGGCCGGAGGGTTAGCTCAGTGGTTCTGGCGCCTGCCTCGCAAGCACAAGGTCCTGAGTTCAATCCCCGGTAACCACATATAATGCTGGGCATGGAGACACGCCCACCAACAATCAACACCGCATACCACAATGCCGGGTGTGGTGGCTCACGCCTGTAATCCCAGCACTCAGGAGGCAGAGACAGGAGGATTGCTGAGTTCGTGGCAGCTTGCCTGGGCACCATAGTGAGCTCAGGGCCAGCCTGAACTACAGAGTGAGACCCTGTCTCAAAAAGCAAAAAAAAAAAGTCATCACTATACCTCAAGGTATGTAGATTTTCTTCTATTTTGTAAAAGATTTATAGTTTTATATTTTACATTTTGATATGTGATCCATTTTGAGGGATTTTGTTTTTGTTGCCGTACCAGGGATTAAACTTGGGCCCTTGTGCTTCCAAGGTAGACACAGTACCATTTGAGCTAAATCCCAGGCCCTATTTTGAATGAGTTCTATCAAGGGTATAAGGTCTTTGTTTACATTCATTTTTTTGTATGTATCTGACTGCTTCAGAACCATTATTGAGAATACTTTGTTCCATTATCTTGTTATTGTCTTTTCTACTTTGTTGAAGATCAGATTAATATATCTATATGGGTGTATTTCTGGGTTTTATTTCTGTTCTATTTATCGATTTACTTATTTATTTTTTAGTCAGCTTTCCGACTATAACAGGATACCTAAGAAAAAAACTTACCAGGAGGAAATGTTTACTTTGGCTCATGGTTTCAGAGACTTTAGTACGTTGTTGCTTGACCTTCTTGGTTTGGGCCTGTGACAGTGGAGTATATCATGGTAGGAACCCATGGCATAGCAGGCCTATTCACCTCTGTGTGCATCAAAGTCTTAAGAAATGGCCAGAGTCATAATATTCTCTTCAAAGGCATGCCTATGATGGCCTTTCTTTTGCTAGGCCCTATCCCTTAAAATTTCTACCACTTCTTGATAGCATCACAAGATGGTAACCAATTCTTTGATATGTGGACCCAAGGGGACATTACTGAACCATAGCAATCACCAATATTGTCTTTACTATTATAACTTTACAGCAAATCTTGAAGTTGACTAAAGTCAATGCTCCAACTTTATTCTTTTTCTTTAATACTGTGTTGACTACTCTGGGTTTTTTGCGTCTTCACATATTCAGTATATACATTAGGATCAGTTTATTGCCACCCACAAAACAACTTGCTGGGATTTTGATGGGAATTGTATTGAATCTGGGGATCAAACTTAGAAGAACTGACATCTGGAGAAATTGTATATTCCTATCTACAAAATTGAGTCTTCTTATTCACCAATATGATATATCACTTCATTTATTTAATTCTTCTTCTGATAAAGGTTCTTTGAGTTAGAAGTTACATCTTACACATTAAGAATGTCACAGGTCTCCAGAATATTCCTACTTTTCCCTACTGTGATCTTGTTACAGAGAAGTGACTACCCTATCAGGGGGTTAGGGTTAGGGTTTGATTAGGGCTCCTAGGTGTGGGCATGTGACAGTTAAGGTTATCTGTAGAACTATAAATAATGAGTGTCACTTCTGGGCTGAGGGTTATAAACTCTCACCATTTCTCCACCTTGAAACACAGATTTTTATGCCCTGTAGGATAGTAGGAGCTCAAGACAGGAGCTTGTATCACTGAAGAAATGTATCAGGTGGAAGAAATTTGTTCTCTCAATAGAGCAGCATCATTGTGCTGTGGAGTGCAATAAACATTCAGTGGGTTAAGCCATTGTAATGTAATGTTTTATTTCTTACTGAGATAGAGTCATTTTCTTGACTAATACAATTTGGAATCCCCCCTATTGGAATAATCAGTTTTTAATTTTCTATGTGTGTTTGAATTTTCCAAAGCCATTTTCCAGAGCTAACTATGTAAAATTCCAGAGTTAACTATGTAAAATTCAGTTATGTATTTTATTTTGTGCCTTACAATATATATATAACATACATAATTTTATTCACTTATGTTCCCAATTTATAATCATAATGAGAATATGAATTTTTCTGCATTTGAAGAAATAGTGTACTGAGCAAATTAACAGTGCAAATATTTTAATAATAACTATCGTGAAAATGGGTCACTTACATAGATCTTTAATCAGCAAGATACATCCCACTCCACAGCTCTTTCATTATCTCCTACTCATTCTTCAAGTTGTAATTCTAGTATCACGTTCTCAAACCTGGTTTCCTTCAATAGCTCAAAACCCCACTAGATAGTTGTAACACCTTGTATTTGGTACTTCCTGTAGTTCCAAATGCTACTGGTACTTCTTTGCACTATTTACCACTGTGTCCACTATTTTATCCCAGGTTTTGTGACTAACAAACATCTTCCCTGCACCATACTCTAAGCTCCACAGAACAAGTACTATGACTCATGTGTACTGTAACTTACTTTTGAGTCTATAATGACAAATTCAGTACTTGCTGAATAATGAATAAATTGTAAGTGCATATTTACATATAAAAACATTGGAATTATGAATCAATTTCATTAGTTTATTAAACAATCCTCTATCAAGAAGACCTATCCTGGGCTGGTTATGTAGCTCAGGGGGAACAAAGGCCACCTGACAAGTGTGAGGTCCTATATTCTAGTCCCGGTCCAAAAATAATAAAAGTAGACTTATCCTGAATAAACTTTTTGTCTTGATTCTAGTGACTGTACTTAACTAAAAATATTAAGAGAACATTAATTTTAATGTATTGAATAAATCAGATAGTTTTCTGTTTCAAATAGTCTAAATTCTTTTGAATAGTTCAATTAAAGATGCCGTATTCAAACAATATATTATTTACTAAACGTTTTCTGAGTTTTCTTAAACATAATTGACACTATAAGTTGTGTGGGACAATTCTCTATGATAGTTGTTAGCATAAGTCTAGAGTTTTTACTTACTGATACATGAAAAAATGGCCTCTATTTAATGAAAAATCTCTGTAAAATAAGGAACTATAATTTCAACAGTGAAATTCATCAGTATAATGAATTTTAAAACATTTGAAAAGTAAAATTTGCAAAAAGCCTATATTTGACAAAGCTATCCCAATTATTCAAAACTAAGGAAATTAAAATTTATTTAGTGATCATCATTAATTTGTTGACCCACAATTCTTTGCAAATGTGAACCTCTCAATTCAGAATTTGGGCATGCAAATACGATCATAATTTCTTTCTCTTTGACTGGTTGGGCTTACATATTTATTTATTTATACTGTTTTCTCTCATTTCTTGTTTTATTCTGGAAAGTTGAGCTTTTTAGAAAAATGACTCATTAGCAAGAAATTCACCATAATTGTGGCCCATGAAAATCAAAAAGCTCTACAGAATTCCATGTGACTAAATTTTTCTTTTTTTTTTTTTTTTGAGACAGGGTCTTGCTTTGTAGTTCAGGCTGGCCCTCAGCTCACTATGTAGCCCAGGCAAACCTTGAACTCAGCAATCCTCCTGTCTCTGCCTCCCGAGTGCTGGAATTACAGGCATGAGCCACCATGCCCGGCACTGTGTGTGGTATGTGGTATTAGTTGCTGGTGGGCGTGAGCCACCACACCCAGCATTGTACGTGGTTACCAGGGATCAAACTCAGGCTTTGCGCTTGCAAGGCAGGCGCTGGAACCACTGAGCTAAATCTCCGGCCCATGTGACTAAATTTTTACAGAACTTTGTCTAGGAAACAGATTTAAATTAAAATGATATCTTAATGCCAAAATTAGCATTTTGTGTTCATTTTCGTCACTTTCTCACGCACTTGACACTCCTAAGCTTACATATTTAGATAAACACAAAATAGTATTTTTTACTATTTCCTCATCAGAGAAAGGATCATGTCTCAAGACAAATATCACACAAAGACAAACTCATTTTCCCAGTCTGGAGATGCCACTACTTCTTAGTTGGAATTTCCACATCATGCTAAGTTTTCCTATAGTTTCTTCTGAGAAAAAAAATACTATTGACAGAAATCATCAGTTTCCACACTGCCCCATACTTTAAGTTTTATGATGTTCAGAAGCATCATACTAAAAAAAAAAAAAGTACAGAAACTAAAGAAAATTGTGAAAATTACATACTGATAAGTTTCTCATAATTTGGTAGCTGCTCTCAGCTTGGCTGGGCCCCTCGGAGTGTCCTGTAACTCCTGGTCTTTTATAGTAACTGCCTTCTTGTGCATCAACTCCCATATTAAAAAAGTTTTCTAGAGAGTCCTTCTTTTTCGTGGCCTTGACCCAAACACAACATTGGTATCATCTTCAGTGACATTTTCAACGTGCTATCCCAAGCAAAATTCATTAAACTATTTCATCTTCTAATGAATGCAAGAGGATGGCAACAAGGTGACCACTGGGTCTCAGAAACTGCCGAGCTGTTCCCAATCCTTTGTAGAGTTTATCAAGCTCCTTGTTTGCAAATAAGCAAAGAGCTTGGAGTCTTGGTAGAGCATGAATGCCCCTGGAGCAATGTTGGTGAGCTGCAAGCTGCTAGTTCTGGGGATAGGGTGAGTGCTCCATGCTCCAACAATTGCCAGTGAGATTTTCTTGGTGTGTTTCTCCTCATATCTTCTCAGGATGGATCTGAGTACCTGCTGCTCTACGGTGTTTACAATAACAGCCACCATCCATCTTCATGTCCAAGGGACTGTCTTTTTTTTTTTTTTTTTTTTTTGCTTTTTGAGACAGGGTCTTGTGTTGTAGTTCAGGCTGGCCCTGAGCTCACTATGGTGCCCAGGCAAGCTGCCGCGAACTCAGCAATCCTCCTGTCTCTGCCTCCCGAGTGCTGGGATGACAGGTGTGAGCCACCACGCCCGGCATTATGGTATGCGGTGTTGATTGCTGGTGGGCGTGTCTCCACGCCCAGCATTCTATGTGGTTACCAGGGATCGAACTCAGGTCCTTGCGCTTGTGAGGCAGGCGCCGGAACCACTGAGCTAACCCTCTGGCCCCAAGGGACTGTCTTTTTGAAGAGAAAAACTTCTTGTAGGAGTGTCAAGTTGCATGGAGGAACATCTGAGATTCAAAAGCACTCTAGAGTATTTTATCTAGCAGTTATTAGAGTAGTGTGGGTAATATCAAGAAATATAATGAAACTTCTATTTAAGTTACTTTATATGAGGCAAAGTAAAATATTTCTTCTGTAATTTTCTTCCTTGACTAGAAGAAGCTCATTCATTTAGAAAGGTGAGACATTCTGAGTTCCAGGGATCATCGCCTAGAGCTGCTCAGGGAATGAAAGGAGTTTTTTTTGTGATTGGCCCAATCTTCTAGCTCTTGAGGTGATCTACAAGGAAACCTAGACAGGACCTGCCCTCTACTATTAGATTCTGCTTCACAATGAACCACCTGAGTGAAACAGTTACATCACATCACGCTGTATAAATGTGTAAAGTCTCTAAATAGAAATGTACATGTGAAATAACGTAGAAACCTTAAGTAAAATAACAGTAATAACAAACAAATGCCTTTACTGCCAAGAATTCTTGTGGCAATCTTTTCCCAAAGAAGGAAAATATTTCAGTAGATTTTGGTTGAAAACCTGGGGAAAGGGGATTAAGAAGTCAGAACCAAGGTCCACTGGTGCTACCCTGAGAAATCTTGCTCTATTTAAAGGAGTTTGGAATTAGTAACTGGATTTTAGCTGGCTTTGGAATACCAGTCTGCCACGTAATAGCAGTGGAGTCCCCAACACTGACATTTTTGGTCTAGATTGAAAGAGGGGATTATCATGTCCTTACCTTACAGTAATATAGTGGTCTCCTCATCCACAGGTTTGCTTTCCTCAGTTTCAGGTATCCTTTGTCAACTGTGTTTCAAAAATATTACATAGAAAATTCTAGAAAAATATAGATGTTTAAAGTTATTTGTTACTTAGAGTAATATGGCAAAGTCTTGTTCTGTCCCTCTCCATTCTACCCAGGAATCACCCATTTATCTAGTGTATCCACATTGTCTTATCGTAACTGCTTATTAGTCACTCCATGGCCATCTTGGTCATTGAATCCAGTATCACAACATTATAATGCTTGGGTTTGAGTAACCATTTATTTTATTTTTTTAATATTTTTTGGAACCAGAGATCAAACTCAGGAACTTGTGCTTGTGAGGCAGACACCAGAACTACTGAGCTAAATCCCTGGCCCAAGTAACCATTTGTTTATGTTTTTAAAACTGAGTTTATTGGTACACTTTACATATACATTATGATCACATTCAACATTAAAAATTTGTACCTATGCATTTTTTTTTTTTTTTTTTTTTTGCTTTTTGAGACAGGGTCTTGCTCTGTAGTTCAGGCTGGGCCTGAGCTCGCTATGGTGCCCAGGCAAGCCGCCGCGAACTCAGCAATCCTCCTGTCTCTGCCTCCCGAGTGCTGGGATGACAGGCGTGAGCCACCACATCTGGCATTGTGGTATGCGGTATTGATTGTTGGTGGGCGTAAGTCTCCACGCCCAGCATTCTATGTGGTTACTGGGGATCGAACTCAGGTCCTTACGCTTGCGAGGCAGGCGCCGGAACCACTGAGCTAACCCTCTGGCCC
>PVIC010027954.1:0-23552 GCA_004025085.1 Thryonomys swinderianus
TCCCGGACATGGTGGCTCACGCCTGTAATCCCAGCACTCGGGAGGCAGAGACAGGAGGATTGCAGAGTTCGTGGCGGCTTGCCTGGACACCATAGTGAGCTCAGGGCCAGCCTGAACTACAAAGCGAGACCCTGTCTCAAAAGAAAAAAAAAAAAAAGAAAGAGATGCTAAAGTAGTAAAACAACTAGAGTGATAACAACATTTATTGAATCTACATCTACCTTTCTTTAGATTTTTCAAGCCAAGTGCATGAACACATACAAACATAGGCCATTGTAAAATTTTCTCTTCTTCATAATCTGATAATTGAAGTAAGACAGTCATGATTATTCTTATACCTTTAAAAGATAGTTCACAGAACAAGCATGTAAGTTACTTCCTGCTGCTTTCATTTTCTTTCTTGGTAACTTGCCTTTGGCTCTAACGTTCAAAATGTTACAACATGGAGAAAAGAGGGTCTTTCTTTGAGCATTATTTTCTGGGCCTGTATAATTTACACAATGGAACTTCTTTCACATAATTAATATTTTGTTTTCCTGGCATCCTTGATTCTGTTAACTACAAGATAGGTCTTTCTCATTATTTTTTGTGCTACTTTTATTTATACATTTGTTGTATTAACATTATTCTTCTCTTCTCTTTAATGAGCACATGAACATCCTTGAGTTTCTGGGTCCCTATACTTGATTTTGATATTGACAGGCTCTTGTGACCCTTTTCCTCCCTACATAATTTCCACGTTTTTTGCAGTCCTTCAGTTTTGTAACTCCTTTGTTTTTAGCAGTCATTGTTTATTTCTTTTAAATTTGTAACTCACTCAAGTACCCTTCAGGAGTTATTCCTGCTTCTCTATTATCTTCTTCAGCTGGTGGTGCAGAATGGCTTAATTGAATCAGGGTCACTGCATTTACTTGGAACTGTTCTTTCTTCCCTAAGCCTTCACTGTGGGCTATTGATTATTTTTATCAATGACATTATTGGTTTTTTGTTGCAGTAACCAAGGAGAAAAATTAGGACTGTTTTCAACTTGCCATCTTCCAAAAAAGTTCCCTATTGTCTTTAAATCTTTGTGCTGAACTCTTGTTTCTGACATGTCTTTTATTGACTTAGGTTCCTTTTCATATGCCAAATGTCTCACTTTCAAGTTTAGCTCTACATAAATTTTGTTGTCAATTATTTGTTGTAAATTAGTAATTCAGTGTCATACCAACATAAATACCATATTTATTTCTTATAAAAGCTAGCACAAGGTTAACTCATCTTTGTAAATCTAACATTTTAAAATCTTATTTTTTCAGTAGGAAATAAACCCATGACTTCTGTGCTAAACTACATCCTTAGCCCTTTTATATTTTTTATTTTGAGATGGATCGCACTAAGTCTAGACAAAAACTTGCAATCCTCCTAACTCAGTCTTTCAGTATACTGAAATTACAAGGAGTGCTTCCATGTTCATCTTTAAAACTTTTGAAAGAGAAACAGTACTTCCAAAATCATTCCTTGAAGGAACCATTACCTTGATTTGAAAAGCAGAGAAAGGCCCAACCAAAAAGGAAAACCACAAGCCAATCTCTCTAATGAACATTAATGCAAAAATTCTCTAAAATATTGGCAAACAGAATACAGAGAGTTATCAAGAAAATCATACACCTTGATCAAATTGGATTTATCCCAGGGTTGCAAGGCTAGTTTAATATATATAAATCAATAAATGTAATTCACTATATTAACAGACTCAAACAAAAACCATATTGTCATCTCAATATAGACAGAAAAGCATTTGACAAAATCTAACACCCGTTCATGGTCAAAACCCTACAGAAAGTTGGAACAGATGGACTTTATCTCAAACTAATACAAGCTAGTTATGAGAAACCAACAGCCAGCATCATACTAAATGGGCAAAAAATGAAGCCTTTTACACTAAGATCAAGAATGAGACAAGGATGCCCACTGTCATCACTCTTATTCAATATAGTGCTAGAAATATTAGCCACAGCAATTAGGCAAGACAAAGAAATAAAGAGAGGTAAGGAAGAAATTAAACTGTCGTTATTCACCAATGATATGATTCTCTATATAGAGAATCCTAAAAACTCAACCAAAAGACTGTTGCCAAATTTAGTAGTGTATCTGGATAAAAGGTCAATGCTCAAAAATCAATAGCCTTTGTATACATGAATAACAGACTCAAAGAGAAACTGGGGAGTCAATCCCTTTCACAATAACACCCAGAAAAATGAAATACCTAGGAATCAATCTAACAAAGGAGATGAAAAACCTGTACCCTGAAAACTACAGTACTCTGAAAAAGGAGATAGAAGAGAATATCAGAAAATGGAAAGACATCCCTTGTTCCTGAGTAGGGAGAACCAACATCATCAAAATAGCTGTACTCTCACAACTAGTGTGTAGATTCAGTGCAATTCCCATTGAAATCCCAACACTATACTTCACAGAGCTAGAGAAAATAATCCAAAAATTCATCTGGAATCACAAGAGACCTAGAATAGCAAAAGGAATTCTAAACCAGAACATGGCAGGGGGTATTACAATCCCCAACTTAAAATTGTGCTACAAAGCCACTGTGATAAAAAATGCATGGTACTGGCAAAGGAACAGTCCCAAGGACCAATGGAATAGATTAGAAGAAAACAACCCCAGATACACTAAGCCATCTTATCTTTGACAAAGGAGCCAAACATCCTCAATGGAGGAAAGAGAGCCTCTTAAACAAATGGTGCCAGGAAAACTGGGCTTTAATATGCCACAAACTAAAGCTAGACCTATCTCTTCCACCATGTACTAAACTAAAATCACAATGAATTAGAGACTTAAACATTAAAACAGGAACACTAAAGCTGCTGGAAAACAGGTTAGGTAAAACTCTTGGAGACATGGCTTAGAGAGACTTTATGAATAAAACCTCTATACGGGCCGGAGGATTAGCTCAGTGGTTCTGGTGCCTGCCTCGCAAGCACAAGGTCCGGAGTTCCATCCCCCATAACCACATACAATGCTGGGCGTGGAGACTCACGCCCACCAACAATCAATCAGCAATCAACACCACATACCACAGTGCCGGGTGTGGTGGCTCACACCTGTAATCCCAGTACTCGGGAGGCAGAGGCAGGAGGATTGCTGAGTTGGTGGCTTGCCTGGGCTACATGGTGAGCTCAGGGCCAGCCTGAACTACAAAGAAAGACCCTGTCTCAAAAAAATATATATTGGAAATTTGTCCAGGCTGATAATCATGTTGTAGAACTTTGGTCCTAGACCCAAGAGTGATCTCATGCCTTTCATTCTTCCCAAGTTGTCTCAGTTTGAATGCATTTGTTGCTAGTAACAGAAAATCCCAATAACAATGGCTTAACTCTAGAACTATGTATCATTTCCTTCCTTCATAAGAAGCCTAGGAATAGTGATGGTCATGGTTTGAGTTGTATCCTCCAAAAGCATATGCTTTTGCATCTGTTTTAAATCATAAGCCTATTTGTCATATGTTTTAAACGCGGTACCAGTAAATATGGTCTCACTTGGAAATAGTGTCTTTGCAGACATAATCAAATTAAAACATGGTCATTAGAGTGGGTCATGATCAGTTATAACTGTTGTTAATATAAAAAAATGCCTTGTGAAGACAGAGACACATGGGAAGACTGTCATGTGACTACAATGGCAGAGACTGGAATGATACAGCTGCAAATGAATGACAGCAAGGTTCACTGTTACCACCAGAGCTAAGAAGAAGAAAAGAAGAAGCTCCATCCTTCCCATGGAGCTTCCTTTTCAGAGGGAACAGGACCTTCCTGATACTTCAATTTTGGACTACTAGGTTCCATAACCATGTCTGTTAAGCCATACACTTTGTTATCTTGTTAGAGCAACCAAAAGAGCAACCCATTAAAATCCCAGGGAATTCATAAAGAATGGAAAAGAAAACCTGCTCACATAAGTACATGGAGACAAACAGGTCAATGAGGATAAAAAGAATGTAAGCTAGTATTTGTTCATTTTTAAAAATATGACTAATTGTTTATTATATGACATGAACTACAAAGTGGCAAAAGGAAAACATGACTCAAAGTGTACAATCATAGTTATGATCAGTGTGAGAGTATATTATTCTGATATCCCACATTTCTAGCACAGAAAAAACTGAAGCCCTCAAGCAATGATTCATGTTATGAGCTAGAGCTACTCATGCAGGAGAAAATGGCGATATACAATAGCACCTCAGCTTTGGGGAAAAGCCAAGATAGGTCTCTGAACATCCTGATTTGTACAGCTAGTTTGTCTGATCTATATAAATTCACCAGAGAATCACTTCAAACTTCCATGGCTACTGTGGGAGGATTTTCAGGTTCTAAGTGGCTCACATGTAAGACTATAGTTGGTATTAACTGTTGGTCGTTATGACATCAGATACCACAGAAAATTCCTTTCACAGGTCAGCATGAGGACCAACGCCAGCACCTTATCAATCAATTGGTGTGCATGAAGGCCCCAACTTACATATGCATTTATAATAGAGCCTAAAATGTTCCAGTTCTCAGAGACTGTATAACCCAGGACAGGCTGTGGCCAGTATTGTATACATATATACACACACATATGTACATATATGTGGAAATAACAATTAGCAGTGTACTTTGAAGGGAAAAATGTGTCAAGGGTATTTATACCTGAGAGTTTAAGAATGTTCACCACACTTTGTTACAGACACAATACTATAAGCAATTTTAATTGGCTTCCATATTTTAAATGAGTTCCTTATTTTAAGAAATTCAAACAATACTACATGTTGCTCTTTCATGAGCTGCTGTCAAGAAAGCAATTTAATGTAACTTAAGCATTTTCCTTACTTCTTTCCCTTGAATGTTCAGTGTGTGTATGTGTTTAACACATCAGATATGAGGTCCTGAGTTAAAGTACATCATAAAAGTGCTCCAGATGCTCACAAGAGAATCAAGAACAGAATAATGGTGTGCAGCACTGCAGGAAGAAGGCTCCAACCTTACACAGCTAAATCTGGATAAAGATTCATTGGCAGGAGATTTGGTCTTCAATGACAAGTGTGATTCTATTCTCTTGTAGAGTAATTGCAAATAAGAATCATCTTGAATTTAGATGGGTTTTTTAAATCTTCCAATCTTGAATATTAGTAACTCAACATTTTGAAAGAATTCCATGTATCTTTCAGAATATGAATTCTCAAAATAGGCAGTTTGCCACTGATCAGAGCAGAGGTCTCAGAACTATAGTTTCCAAGTGATGAGATAGAAATCAGAGGTGTTTCATATAAACACAAGCACTTCTTCCCCTTTAACATTAGAAATATAACAGTGAAAACCATTCACCCAGTTTATCAAGCACTGTGCCAGCCCTTAGAAATAGGAAGAAGCAAAAACACATGCCCTGCTCTTGAGAGGTTCACAGGGGAAAGTCAAATATGAAAGAAAAGTAGAGGATACTAAAGGAAGAGTAGACCTATATCCTCTTGATCAAGAGAGATTCAATGAAGAGATAATAGAGCTGAGTTTTGAAGCATGAGTAAGATTTTGCCAGTGAGAGTCATGTCCAAAGACACAGAAGCCTAAAAGAATGACAATTTACCCCAAACCTGACAGCCCTGTAGAGCTGAGGCAGAGTGGCACAGAAGTGAGGAGGGACAATAGGAATGAGAGAAAGAGGTGTGTTGAGACAACCTTAAAAAGTCTCAGATGGGACCCATAACCTCCATTGAGTGGGCTGGAAGACCTTGCTTGTACATCACCTACTCACAATTTGGGTGAAAAGTCAGTTTCTGGAAGAAGAGCGTTAGGCTTCAAAACTTACTTGTTGTGTGATTTGGAGCTAGTTAACTTTTGCTTCAGTTTCTTCAACTATTGGGCACATAAATGACTATTGAAAGGATTAAGTGTACTATGTGTACTTAACCAAAAACACACATATATTGCAATTTTTGCCATTATTACCATTATCTTCATCATCTGAAAAGATATAATGCTCATGAAAATGCAAAGTCTAGCAAAAACATAATTTAATAATAATCACTATATCTAATCGTCTGCTAATTGTCTTGCACCCTAGGGGCTCTCCCTCAGTATCCCCACAAATGTCTGCACAGCCAGGGCTGTGTAAAGTTCTGTTCATCTAGATTGGAGGTAGTGGTCACATCCAAAGTGCTGGTTGAAGCAGTGGTCAGGCATGTGTGCATACATACTACAAAACTAATAAAACAGTTTACTTAAGCCATGTGTATTCTTTAAAAATATATTTTAAATCATAGCTTAAGATCAAAGGCATTTTCTAAAAGCCAGGCTTGCTCCAGATCAGAGCAGCTCTGACTTTTTCCTTTGGGTGTCTGGTCCTCACAACCCTCTGACTCAATCTGGACTGAGATTCATTTCACTACAAGGAGAAATTACCTCCAATAACCTTTCTTTCTTCATTTTCTCCAGTACTCTGTCTCACCAGGTAAACAAATGAGGCAGAATAACCCATCTCCTTGCCTCCAGAAAAGGAGAGCTTTGGCTCACAATCTATCCTTTCCCATTTCCCTCCTCTCACTGTTGGCTGGCAGGTCCTAGGTTGTCTAACTTTCCTTAGGACAAGCATTCACCTCCCAAACTGTCCTAGGTTCAGAATGCTTTTTTGAAAAGCCTGTTTCTCTTATAAAAAACAACACCTTAGAAAATCCAAGTGATTTATTTTTTAACAGATTTTTAAAGTGCCCTAAATCACCAATATTTCTAGGCAGGGCACGATGTAAGACTCGGTCATCGTTATCAATCATGGCACTGGGGCCTCAGTGAGCAGGGCACTGCACAGAGCAAGAGGCACAAATTAAAGGTATTTTCTGGGCTAAGCCCTGGTGGGCAGGGGACCTGGTGGGCTAAATTGTTTTGAGCTGCACAGAAACAAAAAACAAATGACGATGGTTTTATATTAGTGATGGCTGTGTGCTGGCCACAGTAGGCTAGCAGTTAGTCATGGTGGGTGTTTGACAGAAGATGTTCTTAGGAATGGCTGAAGACCTAAATCTTCCAGAAGTTTAAAATTCCCTAGTAAAAGAATCATGGACAAAAAGATGAGCACTGATTCTGAGATCTAAATGCCTCTCATATTTAGTCACGATTCTTGAAAGACACGTCATTAACTTCTAATAGCTCTAGAAAAACTAGAGAAGTGCTTGTTTTCTAAGGATGTGCACTGAAGCCCTGGAGGAAGCCCTCTGTCCCTCTGCTCACCTTCTCAGGCCTCTTTCATCCAAACTGTATTTTCCCTCACTATGCCTGAGTGTGTTTGAAGAGAGATTACCAAGCAAAACAGCTGTGTGAGTCTTCCTTTCTCCTTTTCTTCTCTCCCTCTTCCCTTCTCCCTCCCTTCCTCTATTTCTCTCTCTCTCTCTCTCTCTCTCTCTCTCTCTCTCTCTCTCTCTCCTCTCCTCTCTCTCTAAACCTTTTACACTGCAGTTGAACAAGCCCCTGGATAAAGACTTTATCCAAAAACCCCCTCTTTAAAGTTATTTCAAATTTCTCTGCAAGGCTTTCAGAAATCTGTTTGTTTGAGGGCAGAATTAGATGTGACCGGCGTTTTATTGTGACATAAAACCATATTTCTTCCCTGGAAGATTAAAAAATAAAATCGGTTAATAAGAAAAGCTGTCAGCAACAGAAAATGGCTGACATAATCCGTTTATCCTCCGAGCAATAAAGATATTGGTCCTTGGGAGTCTATCCTCTCTCTCATGTTATTTCGCCCAAAACATTATCTTCCCAGCATTCTGATGGATTAAGAAGTCATATGGGAGATAGCAGGGAAATGACAGATACAAAAAAATATATAATATCCTTTCATTTCCCCTCCTCCCTCCATACTCACTCATATGCCTCCCTGTCTCTCCCTCTCCCCCCACCCAAAACACACACACACTTTATTTTCTTCTCTTTTCCCTCTGCCTGACACCCTCCCATTTTTCTCACCCTTTGGTAAAAAAAATAGATCTTTTAACCATAAGCCAATACTCTAATAATTCTAATAGGGTGCTGATGCAATGTGACACAGTCTGCCCATCTTGCTGTGTGTGTGTGTGTGTGTGTGTGTGTGTGTGTGGCTTGTACACATCTACATGGACACAGATCATCAAATGAGCAGATGAACCTTGATACAAGTGGTGAACACCTAGAGAGACAGGTATATCTACCTATAATTACTAGATTTTTAATCCAGGATTCATGACAATAGCATAAATTTCAGGATCAGGACTAAAAGCAGAACATACCAAAGTGAACAATAAAAGGAACTTTGGAGAGCCTATAATTAAAATATAGGTTAGGTTTTAGGGGAATGAGAAAATCATTTAAGAATTTTTTCTGAAAGAGCACAGTACCATCAATCTTGCTTTTCACTTTTCTCAATTAACATCATCATCACCACTTTCCTGCTGTACATGCAGGTTCTTCCAATCAAATTTTTCCTTCCATTGTTGTAGGCAATTTTTTGCCTAGATTCTGGGAATTACCTATCAGAGTCCTCAGGATACTTTTTAAAACTGCCTTAAAAGTAATTCCTTCCTGGAATTCAAAGGAGGATTAATAGTCATGCAAATAAAAACTGATTGGTATCAGTAAGGGTAGCCTCCTACAAGTGTAATTTTATTGAAGTGTAATTGACAAATAAAAATTGTACACATTTAAATAGTTGAGCATATGTTTTGATACACATTTACCTTGCAAAATGATGAGCACAAATACCTTAATTAGTGTCTCATCTCCTTAGAACTTGACTATTTCCCACCTGAGCCTCACCACTGTCTCTTCTAATGCACCACTTTTCTGGAATGAAAAACTAGCACTTTGGTCCACTTGTGCAAATATTTCTTTCAAGCAGCTAAATGTTTAGAATCCTCCTAGACAAGCTTTAGTCACGTTTCATGGGAATTTGACCAAATGAATTTACCGCTAGCTGACACATGTGCTCTCTTAAGTAAAATGACAGGAAGCTGCAGAAGAAATAATAAATGCTGGGAAAAGATGGTGAGATGGATGAATGGTTGCAACATGGGGATTTTTGCAAATGATTTTCAGGATGCCTATGAAAGTGGATGATTTTGTATGCATATGTCTATATATGCATTTCTATCTTAAAATCTAAAAATGTTCTATTCCATATAATTTTTTAAAGTTTTACCACAAAACCTTCATGCAAATTACCAGAATAAAATTTATTGGTTTTCTAATAGCTATTTCTCAAGTATATCTGCCTACAACAACTTCATAGGGGTGCAGGTATGAAAATGAGCCAAGTCAATGGTAAAAGAGGAAGCGACATAAGGGAGAAAGATGTAGTTCGGGAATTCTACTCCATAAGTCACTATTTACTTATTTGTTAAAGCATTTTCACATGATATGATAAAATTGCCATCAGGATTCCAGAAAATAATTTTCATTTCTTTCAATTCATTTGCTTCTGCCTATTCATATCTTTCTACAGCAAATGTCTTTTGGGACCATAACTTTATATACATTTTTGAAAGCCAGTTGCTGTGATAGAAGACTTTAATTACGTTGTACAAGATAAACTCCCATAAAAACGATGATCCCCACTCAAGACAAATATTCACATTTTATTATAGCAAAAGCTCTTTATTCAAGCGGCTATAAAACCAGATGTTGAGCAAATGTCTACAGCAATTAAAAACAGGGAGTATATTCATGAATCACATTTACTGAAGCTAAATGTCCAATTCAAGAAGAGCTTGTTCCTCAATTATAGACCCTTAGTAAATAAAAGCTACTTAAATTTTAAGTGTGCCTGAATTCTATAGCAAGAAGCCGGACTCCTCTTTATTTGTAGTGTCAATAATAGAAACTCTGAATTAAATTCTTAGTTTGACAACTGACCTTGCCTAAAACACAATTTATTTATTTCTTCCTTGAATATGTTACTGTCACTGGGTTAAACCAGGTACCATAAATAATCCTAACACAAGGTTTAATATGGCCATAAGCTATGGCTAAGAATTGACAAAGAATTAGCTTAGAATTAATTATAATCCCTGGATCACACAGTTTACCTATAATACTTCTTCACTCTTCTTTCAGCATGGGTTTACTGCAGCATAGGTTTCTTCACTACGCATCACATGCCAAACCAGGAATAAGGATTTTTAAATAAACAGAACAGAGTCACTGACCTCTGGAATACCACAAGGAAGAGAGATCAAAGACCAGCAGTGACACCTCTGAGAAAGCAGACAAGGCAATTGGGGCACAGGAGTAGCCCACATAGGAGAGAAGGCTCCAGCTCAGCCTGGGCTCATGTACTAAAGGCCCTGACTCGCATACCGCTGTCCTTTTCAGATGCCCACAGCCATCCTGACTTGTGGACACAGATACTAGTATCTCTTCACAAAGTCTTTCCAGGACTTTCTCCGGACGATTTTATAAAAGTTGTTTTGATGAACATGTTACTGTGATTACTGTGGCTTACCTATACACCACTCACCTAATTTAGAGGTTCTGAAATAATCACACATTGCAAACTAGAATAAGTTAACATGTGAATATATTCTCTCTAAAGCCACTTTTAAAACTGAAGACCTGACAGCTTATTTTTATTACATAAGTTATGAAACCAAAGACATTTCTAATGCTTGTACTGTCTCCATCCTAGACCTGATAGCGTTATGCAGAAATTGTAGTGTACTTGTCTGTCTCCTGCAGGACAGTGAGATCTCTGAGAACTGGAATTACTCATGGAGCATGGTCCATAAATATCTGTGAGATTCAATCAAATGGAAATGATTTCCAGTAAGTGGAAAGTATGAATCATTGTAATAAAAATAATTCAGTTTGCCACTATCAGTTACTTTTCTCCAATGGTTGTCATGGCAAGTCTCAAGAAATTAGTCTCTGTATACAACTGCTGGTCTGGTTGTGGAACAGGTTGTTCTATTTAATTAATTTTGATAAATACATTTAATTGATATAGTTTGTTTTATAGATGTCACTCAAAATACTTTATTTAGGTTATTAATTTAGAAATGCATATACTATAAAGCACTTAACATTAAAGTTAAATGGATAAGATTGAACTGTTAATGATTTTAGGCCACTATGAAGGTCATGTACTGCTTGACAAGAAAGTATGAAAATTCCAGCAAGCAGATATTTTCAGTGAATTCTTTCTGGAGTAAAAACAAATCCATTTTAAAATTAAATTTCAGATTTGTTCAGGTCTACTTATTTTCTAAAAACTTGTTCACAATTTCTTCTCCTAGAGAATTCCTTGATTATCTGAATTTGAGCACATTTGCTTACATATGGTGTGTGTGTGTGTGTGTGTGTGTGTGTGTGTGTGTGTAAAGAAATTCCTGCATTCTGGAAACTGCTAAGCACTCATTTAGTCCTACAATAATACTGCAGTGCAAGTACTATTGTAGTCACTTTACAAATACTGAAACTATAACCCAAGAGTTTCTTATCCACGGTTATAAAACTGCTTCTTACAACCAGAGTCAGTATGCTGTCTGTTTGAATTAAATGTTGTGTCTCTTAAATACTGTTCCATACTACCTCCACTAAAGTGATTCATAGAAATGTTATGTAGAAACTGCAGAATTTAATTAGTTCTTCCTGGCTCCATGAAATTTGAGAGAAATACATAGATACTATTCTCAGATCCTTCTTTCAGTAGTTTGACTTCAATTCTTTTGCCATCTGAACCCTTCAGGATCTTTGTCCTTTTCCATTTCAGGGTGTTAGTCACTTTCCTTATAAATTTAGCAAAGTTCTCTTTCCTCTTCTGCCATGTGCAAGTCTAAGTTCAGGTGAAAATCAGCCTCACCTCTTGGCCAATCAGTGAGGACCTACCAAGTGTTAGGTCTCTGCTAGAAGAGTGTTGGAAAAAAAATAGCCTAAGCAAGATGGAGTCCTAAAAAATTAATGTTCTACATCATGGATAAATTGGGAAAACAAATTAGACTTTCTAAAATTGAGGTCAGACCTTTTTCACATACCTCCTCAATTTTCCTTCCTTTTTCCCAGGAATGCCTGTGAATTAATAAAAGAGATTATATTTTGAAAGTAAAGTTTTTGGAAATTTTTTCCCATATCTCTTAACTTTTAGTAAAATTTTCTCCAGAGTCTGAAGTCAGGTTCCATTTGGATCATTTTAGTCCTCATTTTAGGCCAGGCTCTGAGATCAGACTCTCCATGAACATTTGATGAAATTTTCTTGTAGGACCTGGTGTGTAAAACAAGTATGCTGTGCTAGCTAGTCAGTTCTTCATCTTTTGTCAATGTTATTTTGTTTTGTTTTGTTTTGCTTTGCAACGGTCTTTCTTTTGGTAAATATAAGGTACCACCCATGTTTCAAATGCTGTGCCCTGTTCTTTGGAAAGTGGAAGATGAAACTAATTATGTCTATAAGTCAAACCACACAGATGAAGATCAAGCAGATGAGGATTATGAATATGGAATTGTCTCATCCCCCCCAAAATGTTACTTTTAAAAAAACTCATGTCAAATTAAGGAAGATCATCAAAAGCATAAAAATACTGGAAAACTGCATATCAATGTAGAAAAATTTTGTATTCATATTACTTTCTGTCTTCAACTTTCACTTTCATTTAATGAAACTAAACCTGGAAATTAGAAAAGATGTTGTATGAGAAGATCTCTCAGATGTCTGATCAGTAAAATACAGTCAGAAGAAAGGTCCCGATCCTACATCAAAATTTCAGGAAAAGAATGTACATGTATGTGTTTTGAGTGATAGAAAATATTTGATATATGTTTATATATTGATATATGTTTATAATTCCTTGCTCTAGCTAACTTTGTCAATTCACTGACAAGTTCGGGTATCATTAAACAAATAGTCTTGTGTATATGGAGTTAAATAAATGTTAAGGGCCTGATGCAAATAGAAAAACTAGTGGAGATCTAGAAAAATACAAAAGAAAGCTTCCTTGAGTGTTAAAAGCAGATATTCAGGTAGGAGGAAAGTATGTTACAGTAACTTTTTTTTTTTTTTGAGACAGGGTCTCGCTTTGTAGTTCAGGCTGGCCCTCAGCTCACTATGTAGCCCAGGCAAGCCTTGAATTCAGCAATCCTCCTGCCTCTGCCTCCCAAGTGCTGGGATGACAGGCATGAGCCACCACGTCTGGCACTGTGGTATGTGGTATTGACTGCTGGTGGGCATGAGTCACCACGCCCAGCATTGTATGTGGTTACAGGGATTGAACTCAGGACCTTGCACTTGCGAGGCAGGCACTGGAACCCCTGAGCTAAATCTCTGGCCCTTTAGTTTTTTTGTGTGTGTGTGGTTTTTTTTTTTTTTTTTTTGACACAGGTCTTGCTTTGTAGTTCAGGCTGGTCCTGAACTCACTATAGCCCAGACAAGCCTTGAACTCGTGGAAATCCTCTTCCTCTGACCTGCCAGGATTACAGGTGTGAGCCACCACACCCAGCACTGTGATATGTGGTACTGGGGATCAAACTCAGAACCTGAGCTTGTCAGACAGATGCCAGAACCACTAAGCTAAATCCTCAGCCCTGTTATAGTAATTTTTACTACTCTATTAATTATTTTAAGAAGGAAAACATACATAATTTATACATATAAAAATCCTATAAGAGAATAGCTATTAGATATCTGATACAAAAGAGTTTATTTAATAAGGATTAAAGTAATTAAAAAGAGTTCCTTTCTGAAAGATGAGTTTGTAAAATAAAAGTTATCTCATGATCAGGAAAAAATAAAAGTTCTTTCTGTTACTATGCACACAAACATAAATGTCCTGGAGGCAGAAACTGCATTTTTTGATCGAAGGGGATCACTTGGAGCATAGGAAAACTTCTTATGGCAAATAGTTCCTTTATGTACAAAGAAAGTATAGGAAATGCAAATTCCTCAGCTTACTTTGAGGGTTAATGATATCACTCCTTTAATACAGCAATTAGAGAGACTTCCTGGAAGATGGGAGAGTGTTAAGAGCAGGGGAACTGTCTCCCTGCAGTATGTTGTTCTCAAGCTGGAATATAGCAGTTGAGGGGGGAAAAAAGAAAAGAAAAGAAAGAGGGAAGTGGGTTCCCGAGAACCAAAAAAGATCTGAGACAAGAATCAAAGATAGTGAAAAGAAAAACTTTAAGGACTGAGCCCCCTTTTCCAGAGCTGGGACTCTCAGTGGGATAGGGGCTGCCAAACCTGCCAAACCTGCAGATGACTAGGAACTTCTGATGGTCCACAGGCTCCCACAGAGAAATGAGCTAGTAGAGTGGAGCAATGGCCACACTGCATGGCAGCAGCTGCCAGAAAAACCACAGCTTTTTCTTGATTTTTCTCTTTTTCTATTGTCTTCCTTCTCTTTCATTCATTCCTCTCCTCTCCTGTTGTTGAGACTGTCTAACTTTGGAGTTTTTTCTTTCTTCTTATTTTTAAAAGAGAAGGAAAATACTTTCCTGATTGCCTGTTGCCCAATCCTTCTTTTGTTTCTTCATCCTCTCTTTTCCCCTGGTCAGCATCAGTTCCCTGAAGCTTGTGTATTTCAGTCATCCCTTCCCTTCCTTTCTTCTGTACTATTATAGGAAAGTAAATTACACTTTCTACTTTTCCTGCTCCTGTTAGTCTGCTTTGTGTTTAATTTGTCCCTCTGTCTCTTTTGTCCTCTAGCCTCTATCCATCCTCCAGGGATTGTGTGATTTCTATATGCCTTCTAACCCTATCTCTAATCTCCCTTCTCCTTCTGTCTCTCTAACACACCAACTCCATAATCATTCTTTATTTCCAAAAGATGCTGCTGCTATATTGAAGGGCCTGTATGTTGTAAACAGAGTTATGATTCCAAATCTAGGCCTATGGTCATGGGTCTGAGTTGTGAGGTTGGACTTGTCAGAGTAGTGATTTGCAGTTTGTCATTTCCTGTGTAATCTGTGTAACTGCTGACGATGCTCAATGTGCTGTTTCAACTGTGGTGAGCTACCTATTCTGTTTAAATGCCTTTCATGGTGTGGCAGAAATAGGGTTGTTTAGGGGCCATTGCCAACCCAAGGATGACAACCCAGGAAGTAACCATATCCTAAGGGTTCCAAATATTAGGAAGAAAGATACTTGCAATAAACACTGCCCATAAAGCAGGCCAGTAATAAAGCCAAAAATATCAGAAATGGCAAAAACAAATAGAAAAGAGAAAAATTCAAAATTCATAAGATACAAAGAACATCACCACAGGGGACTCCAGGGAAAAGGGAAACAGAGCACACTGAAGCTCAATCACCAGTACTCTGAAACAGTAAGAAAACCAGATCTAGTAAAATGAAAATCATTTTTAAAATATCTTATATAAAAACAGAGATGTTATTTATGGTGAAAGATATAATTAATAACACTAAGGAAGTAATCAAGAACATGATAGAATCTCAGATTAGGAAAGTAACAGAATCTGTTAACAGCTTCAAACAGATTTCCAGGAGATTAAAAACCCCAGTGAAAGTTAATAAAATAAGATGAACAAATGTGAAGACTGAATTTGAGACCTAGAAGATAGGATTGCAGCCAATGAATAGGAAGGAATAATTTATGGAAAATGGCAAGAAACCATGAGAAATCAATCCAACAGCTCATAGATGATACAAAGAAGAAGAATAATAGACTGCCTGGAGTCAGTATGGAAGCAGGAGACAGTGCTAAAGATATTTTTAAAACTGTTCACAGATATAATAGCAGAAAACATCACAGGAATTGAAAAGAATCTGGCATGCAGATAAGTGAGACACATAGGACTCTAGATGGCCATGATATAAAAAATCAACACCTAAGCATATAATTATCAAGATTCCTGATATCCAATAGAAGAACAAAATGTTAAAAGTGGTCACAGAAAACAAACTGCATACAAAGGAAAGCCCATCAGAATCACAGCAGACTTTTCAACACAAATGCTCAAGTCAAGGAGGGTCTGGAGTGAAGTATTTTAAGCCTTGAAGAAAAACAACCTCCAACCAAGATTCAGTGATCCTGCAAAACTATTTCAAAATTGATGGGGAATTAAGATGTTTCCAGGACAAAGAACACCTGAAAAACTTTACAGATACAAAACCTGTATTTCAAAAAATTCTAAAAAAAAATCTTAGATAAAGAAAATGAATGTCACAATCCTAAGAGACCCAGAATGCACTCATTAGGCAAGGAAATAAATTGAATGGGAAGGGGAAAAAGCAAAGAATAAAAAAGTCAAGGACAAAAAAATATATGACAGGACTAAATCAGTTCATATTAGTAGTAACTTTTAATATCATTGGCTTCAATGCACCAATTAATGACACAGACTTCCAGAATGGATTAAGAAACAAGATCCTACAATATACTGTACATAAGAAACATACCTAACTCAGAAAGATATCCATACACTGAAATTTTAAGGATGGAAAACAATTCTCCAAGCTAAAAAATGCAAAAAAGCAGGAATGGCTATGCTATTTGCAGACAAAGTAGACTTCAAACCAAAACTGATTAAGAGAGACATTATATCCTCCTACAGGGAACAGTACAAGAGGAAGAGATGACATTCATAGATATTTATGCATCAAATTCTAGTTTAACCAACCATGTAAAACAAATATAAATGGACATAAAAAGCTAGATAAGTACTAATAAAATAGTAGTAAGGTGCCTGAATACACCACTGTCACAAATAGATTAACTGAACAAAAAAATCAATAATGAAATATTCAATTTGAACCAAACTTCTAAATAAATAGATTTAATAGATATCTACAGAGTATTTCATCCCACAAAGTCAGAATAAGCATTCTTCTCAGCTGCTTGTGAGTTATTATCCAAAATAAACCACATGCTAGTTCATGTAAAAATCCTCAATAAAATACTGGCAAACAGAATATAGAAGATATCAAGAAGATCATATATCCTGACCAAATTGGATTCATACCAAGGAAGCAAGAAAGGTTCAACATATGTAATTCAATAAATATATTACACTATATTATCAAACTCAAGAACAAAAACCACATGCTCATCTCAATAGATGCTGAAAAAGCATTTGACAAATCCAAAAGCCATTCATGATCAAAACCTACCAAAAATAAGAATTGATGGATTTAATCTCTACCTAATAAAAGCTGTTTATGAGAAATCAATAACCAGCATCATATTAGATAGTCAAAAACAGAAACCTTTCACACTAAGATCAGGAACAAGACAAGAATGTCCACTATCACTAATCCTCTTCAATATATTGCTGGAACATTACCCACACCAATAAGACAAGAGAAAGAAATAAAAAGGTTAAATATAGGAATGGAAGAAGTTAAACTGTCATTATTTGCTGATGACATAATACTCTACATAGAAGATCCCAAAAACTCAGCCAAAGACTGCTAAACTTAATTGCCAGATTTAGTAGTATAGCTGGACATAAGTTTAACACTCAAAACTCAATAGCCTTTGTGCACACAAACAATGGATTCATTAAGAATGAAATTGGGGAATCAATTCCTTTCACAATATATCCAAAAAAATGAAATGTCTAGGAATCAATCCAACAAAGGAGGTGAAAGATCTCTACTCTGAAAACTACAGTACTCTGAAAAGGAAGATTGAAGAAGGTATCAGAAAATAGAAAGACATCCCCTGTTCCTGGGTAAGACAAAGCAATATCATAAAAATAACCATATTTCCAAACTACTATATAAATGCCATGCCATCCCAATTGATATCCCAACAGCATATTTCACAGAGGTGGAGAAAATAATCCAAAAATTTATCTGGACCCAAATATCAAAAGCTGTTCTAGGCAACAATGACATGTGAGAGAGTATCACAATCCCCAACTTGATAAAAATGGCATGGTACTGGTAAAGAAACAGACGCAATAGTCAGTGGAACAAACCAGAAGATCCAGAAACAATCACAGATATAAGCCACTTCATCTTTGACAAAAGAGCCAAACACCCTCAAAGAAGGAAAGATAGACTTTTAAACAAATGGTCCTGGAAAAATTGGATTTCAACTTGCCAAAGTTTAAAGCTAGACCTATCTCTTTCACCGTGTACTAAACTAAAATTAAACTGGATTAGAGACCTAAATATTAAAACAGAGACTCTAAACTTGCTGGAAAATAAGTCGGTAAATCTCTTGGAGATACTGGCAAAAGGAAAAACTCTTTGAACAGAACCTCAGCAGCATGGGAACTAGCAAAAGGAATCAACAGTTGAGATCCCATCTTATTAAAAAGCTTCTGCACAGCAAGAGAAACCACAAACAGGGTGAAAAGACAACCTATAATATGGGAAAAGATTTTTACCAGGTATTTCTCACACAAAGGACTACTATCTAAAATATGTAAAGAACTTTAAAAAATTAGCCCCTCCAAATTAAAAGACTCAATTTAAAAGTGGGCATCTGAAATGAATAGACATCTGTCAGATGAAGAAGTAAAGCCAGCTGAAAAACATGAAGAATGTCCAACATTCTTCATGAATGTTCAAATGCTGTTCATTTGAGAGATGCAGATGAAAACAACACTGCTATCCTATCTCATTCCACAAAGTGGCTGATATCACGGAACAACCAACAACAAATGCTGGTGAGGTTGCAGGGAGAAAGGAACCCTTCTCTACATAAATGTATATTTGTGTGTGTGTGTGTGTATGTGTGTGTGTGCGTGCGCGCGTGCACCCACCCACACATACATACAAATATAAATATATAGGGTCGGAGATTTAGCTCAGTGGTTCCGGCGCCTGCCTCGCAAGTGCAAGGTGTTGATTTCGATCCCGGTAACCACATACAATGCTGGGCGTGGCAACTCACGCCCACCAGCAATCAACACCACATACCACAGTGCCAGGTGTGGTGGCTCACGCCTGTAATCCCAGCACTCAGGAGGCAGAGACAGGTGGATTGCTGAGTTCCAGGCTTGCCTGGCTACATAGTGAGCTCAGGGCCAGCCTGAACTACAAAGCGAGAGCCTGTCTCAAAAAAAAAAAATATATATATATAGTATATATACATAATAAATATTATATTATGTTGTACTCAAATGGATGTACCTTGAGGAGATACTTATGAGTAAAATAAATAGGACACAGCTGTGTAAATACTATATTTTTCTCCAGTACAAAAAACTGAAGGTGTAAATCACCCAAAATTTATGATAACTAGTGTGAAACAGGAAACAAATGTTCAAAAGGAAAAGAGAAAGAGCAGGTAGGAGAAAGTAAAGAAGGTAAAGAAAAAATATGATGGTTTTAAAAAAAGGAAACAAAGCTTATATATAAGAAGAAGGGGGTTTTAGGGAAGGCAGGGGAAAGGGTAAAAATAAGAGTCAAGATGTGCATATACAGGTACAAATTTTCAATGTTGAATGTGATCATAATGTATGTATAAAATATACCAATAAAACCAATGTAAAATTTTTAACTTAAAAATAAAATTTTATGAGAATTAACTTGTGTCATATACTGGTACAAATTCCCCAATGTTGTGTGTGATTGTGAGCTATATATAATATGTACCAATAAAGAATTCAATTTTAAAAATACATAAATAATAAAATTTTAACTAATCAAAACAAAAAAGACCCTGTCAATACAACGGCATCTGATATTTTGATATGTGTATGCATTGAATAAACTAAAATTAAATTAAACATGTACTTCCCCAGAAAAAGATTACTAAGGGTGTGGCTGAACAACTACTTTGTAAGGCGATTAGTATGACTGTGTACCACAAATTTGATGCGTCATTTTAGACTAAAGGCAATAGGATGAAATAACAGCAACTGGCCTGAGAATATGTTTTATTTTTAAGAAAAGAGAAAAATGGATCTGAGTGAAGCACAGATCAATAGGGCTGATGCTGCCACTACAGGCCTGTGCAGGGATGGAGGGCGTGTTTTCTCTGGTCACAGAGGCTTTGAAGGTTGTGACCTCTCACTCAGCAAGTAGGCTACCCCCACCCAGTGCCTCATAGGCAAGCTAGCTCCACAGAGAGGAAGTAATGGGGCTGCCCTCAGAGATGCAGAATATTTTCTGAAATAACAGGATGTTTACGAGTAATGTAGCTCCATTGTGGGCTATTTTAGTGATTCAGCCACGTCAGCAAAAGTTTTTACTTTTATCCCTTTGCCACCCTCATCATGTTGTATTAGTTCATAGACAAATTTCACTCATGGAAGCAAGTTTTTATATTCATAGATACCGTTTCCAAGTAGACCATCAGGTTGAGTTAGAGAAAAAATTTCTTAACTGTTCTTAAGAGTGAAAAAACCTTCCTCAGAATTTCTCCCAATTCCTTTCATCATGTTAATTGGTCATAAGTTGGACACATATTCATATTTCAAACAATTATAAATAGAGAATGGTGTTAAATTATTGACAGATAAATTAAAATTTCTTTTTGTAGTACAGGAAGGAGAGGTAGACATACAAATAAAATCAAAAGTCAGGTACTATATCAATTAGTATTAGCTGAGCAAAATAAAACATCTGAATAAACAACTTTTAAAGAGTGTATAGAAGTTTAATTTCCTTTAGTATAAAAGACAGAAATATCCCCCAGCACTGGTAACACTGATTGGATGGATGGCTGTTGGCTTTCCAGTCATCACATCCATCGTCCACTCAGGAAGGGCAGAAGGGGAAAAGGATAAATTGGTGCCACTCCCAGTGAAGTCAGTCCTTTTTAAGAGATGTTTTTTTCAGAAACCCAACATAGAATTGTCTTCTTCTAGCTGCAAGAATATTGAAAAATTAGTCTTCTAATTGGACACAAAGCTGCTGAGACTAATATTTGGATTTTATCAGAAAAGGAAGTGGAAAGAATGGACATAAATAAGCAATTACTATTATCTGCCACAGCCAGCAAAGAAGGACACAGTGGCCTGTGGGTGGGCAAAGAAAACAACTTTATTTTCTTTGTAATTTCCTTAGAAAGTCTTTCTACATCTATGCATCAATAACCATCCTAACATGTCATCTTTTATTATAAGGCTGAGAAATTTAAAATGACAACAGCCTGAAGCCCCTGAGCTGAATCTGTATGACAGCATAATAATGACGTATATATATAATATGTATATTATATATATATATATACATGATGTGTGTGTAGTATGTGTATATATCATGTAGCATGTAATTTTATTTGAATAAAAACACTTCATAAAGAGAAAGTAATTTTTTTGTTTTGTTTTGACAGAGTTTTTAAAATCACTCTGTATAGTTGCCCTAGTGCAAGATGTAGCTGACCGACAGAAATAGATTATGAGGAAGAAAACCACTTGATGTGAATATATTTAAAACACAGAAAATTAAGCAAAAGAGAATGTCTAGAGAAAATGTCTACTCTGAGCTATTCTGATTAGAAGCACCTTTCTTCGTCTTAATATGTTATTATGAGAAAGACGCCAAAAAGTACGTGAAAACTGATGAAGGACAAATCCCCATGTAATTTAGTCACCTTTACTGGAGAAGGTAGTAGAGACATTTGGAATGATGAATAAACAAGGAACAAATGTATAAATGGATAGAATCTGGTGATGTTTGAAAGTCTGGGGTACTGTGCATACTTGTTATTTTTCCCTCTAACTTGGTCATGGTTTTCAAATTTCCATGTTTGTTGCACCAGTTCTCTCTCCCAGGATTTCTTCAAAGAAGACAGCAGAATTCATTTCCTGTGTATATTGCCCAGGAATAGGAGTAATTTAATCCTGCTTGAATTATTATTTTATTCTTGCTGTTGACAAAGATGGTCAAGTTGTAGTGAAGGCTCTTTGAAGGGGTAGAAAAGGTCATTAGCTACAATATCCCTTGATTTGTTGCTGGATTCTTTGATTAACTTGTCTATGTCGTGCTAATGCTACTGTTTACATTGCTTGACATTGTAAAATGTGTTTATATCTAATAGACAAAGGCCCTTCACTGTTCTTAAATTTCTTTCCATGACTCTTTCACATGCACTTGCCCTTTAGACAAACTTTAGAGTAATTCCTTTTGAGTTTCATAAAATACTTTTTAGTGCTTTTGATTGACATTTGTTTTGCATTTACCAATTAAATTTCTGAAGACTTGCCATTGTTACAATTTCAAGTCTTTTCTTTCACTCAAGGTATGTCTCTATTCAGTTATTTTATGGCCTTACAGTAAAGTTTTAGCCCTTTCTATATAAATTTTATATATTTCTCATGAAATCTGCTGCTGAGTATTTTACTATTATGAATCCCTTTCTTTTTTAAAGTAGATTTTCTGTGTGGCTACTGTTAATCTATAATGAAGCTGCTGGGTTTTGTACTGATTTTATATTCAAATGCCTCACTGAGTTATTTTAATAGCTGTAATGATTTTTATAATGTTTCTCTTCAATATTTTAGGTAAACTATGATTATATCTCCTAATTATATTAGCTTTGCCTTCTCCTTTCCAGTTTGTGTGTCCATTTCTACTAGCATTATGCAGAAACCCTAAAGGAATGTTGAGAGCTATAATATTACCTCTTGTTTCTCTTCTTTCTTCTCTTCTCTTTCTCTTAAAAATATGGTTCTAAAGCTTCATCAATGAGTAAAATATTTGGAATAGATTTTTTCTTGGAAACATTATATCAAATGAAAAAGTCAATTATTTTATTAAATTTTAATCTTTATTGATAATATATATATATAAAAAATCGCAATTATGCTCAACTTTGAGAACATGTACCAGTACATGACATGAATTGTCATTCTCCTTCCCCTCCCCACCCTACAATGCTCAATACCTATATGTATAAGCTGTTTCCTTTTATAACCATCAAAATTTTTTTCTTTCCCCTCATTGCTTATCCCTAAACCCCATTTCCCTTTGAATATTTACTATTTCATATCATCTATCACACCTTCTAGAATTCTTTTACACCTTCAGTTTCTTATAGAGGAAAGATATGATATTTACACATCTGTGACCTATTTCACTTATGAGTATGTGTTGAAAGTATGTTCATTTGAGTATAAATGACTCAAAGTTACCATTTTTTTGCCAGAGTAATGCTCCATTTTATTTTTTTTAAAAACACATCTTCATCCAGTCTAGAGTTAATGATCATTTGGGTTGTTTCCAAGATTTGGCTATTGGAAACTGAGCTGCTATAAACATGGGTGCACATATGTTGCTATAATATGAATCTTGTAATTTTTTCATGTATATCATGAAGCAGGGGAATAGCAGGGTCAAATTGGACCTCTAATCCTAGTTTTCTGAGGAATCTCCACTGTGATAATCCATAGTGGTTGTACCAGTCTACATTCTCACCAAGAGTGGAGAAGGTTCCCTTTTTTCCCACAGCCTTACCGGGATTTGTTGCTGTCTAATTTCAAAATAGCAGCTATTCTTTGTGGAGTGAGATGAAATCTCAGTGTTGTTTTCATCTGCATCTCTCCAACGACCAGTGACACTGAGCATTTCTTCATATATTTCTTAGCTGCTTTTACTTCTTCATCTGAAAAGTGTCTGTTCATTTCAGGTGCCCATTTTTGAATTGGGTCTTTAAAT
>PVIC010027955.1:0-23527 GCA_004025085.1 Thryonomys swinderianus
TCAGTTCGTGATAGCTCAATCTTGGAAACAACCCAAATGTCCATCAACTGGAGAGTGGATAAAGAAGATGTGGTTTTTTTACAAAATGGAGTATTACTCTGCCATAAAGAATGACAAGATCGATCCATTTAGGTGCAAATGGAGACATCTGGAGGATATACTAATAAGTGAAATCAATAGATCACAGATAGACAAATTCTGGATCTTCTCTTTGGCATGAACACCTGTAGATGCAAATGAGTTCTAGAAAGCAGGACAGCTTTTATAGAGTGGAATATTTCTATAGGAAACTTGGTGCGGGAATATGATGAGGGGAAGGAATAAATATGATACAGAAAGAAAATAAAAGAGCATGTATGGGGGAGGGGGGAGTGGGTAGGGATATGGGTAAAAATGAGAATTAACTTGTGGCATATACTGGTACAAATTTCCCAATGTAATATGTGATTTTGAGATGTATATAAATTGTACCAATAAAGAATTCAATTAAAAAAAAGGTAATGTGAAGTAAACCAATATTAGGCAATCAATTCTCTCTGTTCTGTCTCTGGATCCCAGTCTTGTGGCCAGTCCTTTTGTTTATTGTTTTCTGTTTTCTTTGATCCTTCTTTGCATACAAAACCAATTTCTTTTGGTTAGCATAATGGCATACTTCCACTTTATGAAATAAAATGTTGCCTAATTCTAGAATAATCATTCAGACCAATTAAGATCTGTAAATTTATTGTAACTTTATCTTTTTCTTTAAACTGATTTTATTGGTACATTTTATACACAGATCAAAAATAGTGACAAGTCATGACTTTGTTGCCACAGTGTTAATGAATGGAATATTCCTTTTTCAGTGCAGAGAATTTGACACTAGAAGTAACATAATTTGAGAGGCAAGGCCCTCATAACATCATCTGAAATGGTAATGAAGAAATCTTGTGTACAGAGAGCAACAAAGAAAGGAAAACAAAGACCTGTTACATTATGATGATGTCATGTATTTCTTATAACTGACATTTGGCTTCATGAACACATGGCGCATAGTCTTTGGTGACTCTCAAAACATATGGTAGTCATGGTGGGAGTGGAACATGGGCAGAATTCCTGATTGTAAAAGTTGGGGGAAACATGGGATGTAAGATTGTAAGTCATTGTAAAATAATAACCATAATGATTGCTAAAATATTACAATGGTGTTTGACCAGTTTTGTATGACAACTTTCCTAACTCTCATGTCTTCTCCTACCTCTCTGCTTCATTTCTGCATCTTGGTATAATCTAGCAGTTAGAGGGTTAGTTTTCTATACAAGCAGAAGCCTCGGGTTAGCTACTGTTCTTATCAGTTATGTACATGGTCAGAACAAGAAAATTCAGATTCCTAAAATCCAATTGTTCTACCACTTCATGCTCTACTAATATTTTGCATGTGTTTATTCATTTATCTTGTTACATATTAAAATGTGACCATACATACAGATGGTAATGGGGCATTTAAGGTACCTTCTGTGGGAAATCCATAAAGTCTTTTCTTTATTTAGAGGATAAATATAGTAAAAAAGTGTTAAAGTAAGATTTTTTTGTGATGTGGTTTGCAGTGAAAACTAAAAAGAAGGCTGTGGAAACTAAGGAAACTACTCCATTATCCAAAGAGAACAAGCTAGTCATGAGAAAAATCTTGTCTCTGGACAGGGGATATGAATAGCTGTGATAAAAACAGTGATCAATAGGCTGTACCATTTCCAATTGAATAACCTCAAGTTTCTCTCTGCAGGTGAAGATAGGGTTACAGGCAGTGAAATTTCTGGTGCTTTTGGACAAAGTCCTGCATGTTTATGTAGTCTTAACATAATTATAGTAAGAGGCCAAGTTTAGTTTGCATATTAGATCTTATTAAAGTGCTGTGGATATTTTTGCAGAGATTGGATAATTCAAACATCTGGAAAAAGTTAGAGTTAAATTCATGACATATTGAGTTAAGAATTTTGAGTTCAATACTATAGCTGTTAATGAGACTAAAATCTTGAGAAAAATAGAATTCTATAGCTTTGGCCACTGGGAATAATTATACATTAATTTTTAATGTGTTGATGTCTTAAATTTTTTTTTTTGAGACAGGGTCTCGCTTTGTAGTTCCGGTTGGCACTGAGCTCACTATGTAGCCCAGGCAAGCCTCGAACTCAGCAATCCTCCTCTCTGCCTCCTGAGTTCTGGGACTACAGGTGTGAGCTACCATGCCTGGCACTGTGGTATGTGGTATTGATTGTTGGTGGGCATGAGTCTCCATGCCCAGCATTGTATGTGGTTACTGGGGATTGTACTCAGGACCTTGCGCTTGCGAGGCAGGCGCCAGAACCACTGAGCTAACCCTCTGGCCCTGATGTCTTAAATTTTTGAAACCTGCTGCAGCATAGTCTCAAGTCTTTTGTCAGCTGACATCATACTAGTGATAGAGTCATGATTTCAAACTCCTTTTTTTATATTTATTTTTTAAACTTTTTTTTTAACCTTATCAGTATATGTTTGTAGGACATAATGATCACATTCACTGTAGAGGATTGGAACATATACATAGCACATTTCTATTTCCTTCTTTTTCTCCCCTCCACCCATTTCTTTTTATTTTTCCTGCATTAGATTAATTTACTTACCTTAAAAGACTTTATACACTTATTATACTTATAGTGTGAATACTAGACTACATAGGCCAAAAGACATATAAAACATGTAAGACAATTGTACTAAGTCAAGGTTTACTTTTAGATACATTGTCCATACTGGATTACATTACCTTTGTTTTTTCCTATTAATTTTCATATGAGAGATATCATGTGATATTAAACTTGAGCATCAGAGTTACTTCACTTAGTATTATGTCCTCAGTGTGCGTCCATTCTTATATAAATGACAAAAGTTCACCCTTTTTGTGGTAGAGTAGTACTCTGTTGTGTATAAATACCACAGTTTTTATCCATTTCTCTGTCACAGACTTTTCTCAAGATTTAGCTGTTGTGAATTGTGCTGCTGTAAACATGGGTGTAGATTTATCACTGTGGTATAATGTCTTTAACTCTTCTGGGAATATGTCTAGAAGGGGAATAGTTTGGTCAAGTGGAATTTCCATTTTTACTTTTTCAAGAATCTCCATACTGATTTCCTTACTGGTTTTATCAGCTTACAGTCCCACCAACTATGGAGAAGACTCCTTTCTTCTAACAGTCTTTTCAGCTTTTGGTTGATTTCTTTTTTAAAATTTAATTTATTGGTAGATAAATATCATATCTTTTCTCTGGTATGAGAAACTGAAGTTGTAAATGTGTTCTAGAATGCATGATTGATATTGTAAACTAGTAAATATTCAAAGGGAAATGGGGTTTAGGGGTAAATAATGAGGGGAAAGAAAAAATTGATGGTTAAAAAGGAAACAAAGCTTGTTATATAGGGGTGGAGGGTTGTAGGGTGGGTAGGGGAAAGGGAAAGATGGGAAAACTGGTTGATTTCTTAATAGTAGCCATTCTTTCTGTAGTGAGATGGAACCTCAGTGGTTTTAAATTTGAATTTCTAGGATGGTCAGTAATGTAGAATATCTTTTAATGAATTTATTGGCCATTTGTATTTCTTTATCGGTTTGTGTGTTTTTTGAGACAGGGTCTCGCTTTGTAGTTCAGGCTGGCCCTGAGCTCACTATGTTGCCCAGGCAAGCCTCGAACTCAGCAATCCTCCTGTTTCTGCCTCCTGAGTGCTTGGATTACAGGCGTGAGCTACCACGCCTGACACTGTGGTATGTGGTATTGATTACTGGTGGGCGTGAATCTCCACGCCTAGCATTGTATGTGTTTACCGGGAATCTGAACTCAGGACCTTGAGCTTGTGAGGCAGGCGACGGAACCACTGAGCTAACCCTCTGGCCCCCTTGTATTTCTTTATCTGAAAAAGTGTATTCATTTCAGATGACTATTTTTAGTTGGGTCTTTAAATTTAAAGGGTTTAATTTTTTGAGTTTTTATATGTTCCGAGTCAGTCATGGCAAACCTTTTCAAGCTTTCAGTGATACAAATAGCCTGCAATGGCACATGTGCTGTGGTTTGTCAGTGCCATTCTAGATGTTAGTCCTTTGTCTGAGGAATAGCTGGGAAAATTTTATTCTCATTCTGTAGGATGTTTTTCCATTCTCTTAGTTCTTTTCCTTTGCTGTGATCCCATGCATCAATTCTTGGAATCATTTCTTGGGCAACAGAGGTTTTACTCAGAAAGTCTTTGCCTACAACTATGTCTTCAATAGTTTTGTGTATTCTTTCTTCCAGAGATTAAGTATTTTTGTTCTAATGTTTAGCTCTTCCACCCATTTTTACTTTAGTTTCGTCTATGATGAAAGATAGAGGTCTAGTTGAATTCCCATCCTGTGGATATTCAGTTTTCCCATCATTAGTTGTTGAAGAACCTCTCTTTCCTCTAGCAAAATCTTTAGACTCCTTTGTTAAAAATAACCTGCCCATGCCCCCAGTTGTTTCAGCATCTCCTATTCCATTGATCCATTTGTTTTGCCAATACATTCCATTTTTTAAAATCACTGTAGCTTTGTAGTATACATTGAAGTCTTTTTTTGTGACCTTCCCCCTGCTTTGCCTTTGTTTCTGAGTTGTTTTTGCTTTTCTAGGTCTCTTCTGGCCCATATGAATTTTAAGATTGGCTTTTCCAGTTCCTTAAAAATTGCTACTGGGATTTTGATTGGGATTGTGTTACTCTATAACAGTTTGGAAGTAGGACCATTGTGACTATATTGCTTCTTCACATCCTCGGATATCTTTCTATTTTCTGATATCCTCTTATATCTAATTTTTTCAGAATACTATAGTTATCCTTATAGAGTTCTTTCATGTGTTTGGTTAGATTAATTCCTAAGTATTTCATCTTCCTTTAAGTGATTATGGTTGGGGTTGTTTCTCTAATTTTCCTCTCAGTGAGTTTGTTATTGGTGTACAGGAATGCTATTGATTTTTGAACACTGGCATTGTATCCTCCTACACTGCTTAATTTGGACATTAGTTCTAGGAGTCCTTTGGTGGAGTTTTTTTGAGTTCCTTTCATTACAGTATTTTTGCTCTTATCTCACATATAGTTCAAAACTACAGAATGTGGCTTTATCTTCTCTAACTTATTATTTTAAAACTGTGAAGAAAATTTTAAGTTTATAAATTCTAAATGTGAACATCTCAAAGGTCAGATTTGTAAATCATGTAATCACATCACAGGCCAATGATGCCTGAGCCAGCAACTTAGATCTGTGTTCCTTAATTTATATTTGTTTGCTAGGGAAACCATAGTAACTTCTGTGACTTCTGAAAGTCCAACCTCAGCATTTCAGCGCATTTAGTGTTTAGCCAAGTGGCAGAGCAGCAAACTCATTTTGAGAGAGATATTTAAAGAAGTAAGAAGTGCCATATGTCATCAGCTGGCATAATTTAACTTGCAAATCACATGTTGGCAAGAGCTACTTGGCAGCAGATGGCTGAACTCTCCCGTGTTTCAGACCCCAAACCTATCCTTTCCCATTTTATATAGAAATCTAATTAAAAGCCTTTTTATCACTATCAAATTAATTATAAACAAGCTTTTCTATCTAGTAGGAAACTGACCTGTCTTTAACAAGCTTCCCCTTGGCAAACACTCTATTTTCAAGTATTCATGAAAGTGTTTTCCCAGGGTAATATGTCAAAAATAAAAATACTTTTTATCTGAAATCGCATGAATTATGACTCAGGCCAAACATGAGTCACTTAGTTATGATTTAAGACATCAATTGCTATTACCTTAAGATTACTTGCTAAGCTAATTTCAGTACTTTTTTTTTTTTAAATTTTTTGACACAGGGTCTCGCTTTGTAGTTCAGGCTGGCCCTGAGCTCACTATGTAGCCCAGGCAGGCCTCGAACTCAGCAATCCTCCTGCCTCTGCCTGCCGAGTGCTGGGATTACAGGCATGAGCCACCACTCCCAGCCCTAATTTCAGTACTTTTTATTAGTTTAGTGAAATTTGTAAAAGACAACACTCTTCCAACAAAATAATTTGCATTGCAAATAGCATCCTACAACTCTTTATTTAAAGGTCGTTTATCATATGGTGGTACATTTGATACAAGAAAAAAGGACATGTGTTTTATTAACTTCCCTGTCACTCCAAGATTGCATGAAGAAGAGACTGATGCTCCATTGCCATCTGTTAATGATCTAAAAATCCATACATGCCAATACACCAAAGAACTTTAACAGGAAAAATCCACAGGTGTGTTAGATTCTAATAAGTATTAGGTGATTAACACACACAAAAATTTTTGGTCATTATTATACTTTCTTGTATGGAAAGATTTTGGAAATTAGTAAAATATGTTGTATATAGTTTTTTTTTTTTTTAAGACAGGGTCTTGCTTTGTAGTTCGGGCTGGCCCTGAGCTCACTATGTAGCACATGCAAGCCTGGAACTCAGCAATCCTTCTGCCTCTGCCTTCTGAGTGCTGGGATTACAGGCGTGAGCCACCACACCCGGCACTGTAGTATGTGATATTGATTGCTGGTGGGCATGAGTCACCATGCCCAGCATTGTATGTGGTTACTGGGATCAAACTCAGGGCCTTGCGCTTGGGAGGCAGGCAAGGAACCACTGAGCTAAATTTCTGGCCCTGTTGTATATAGTTTTGAGTAAAAAGTGGTGTTATGGTATTTGAAAATCATGTTAAATCAAGGTAATTTCATATTCATCACCTCTGACACTTGAGTTTGTTTTTATGTGTGTGTCTATGTGTCAAATACTCATATACATAAAATTCAAAGTAAGTAAATGCACTTAGGGGTAGTGGCTTGTGTCAATAATCTCAGTAGTCTGGGAAGTGGAGGCTGGAGGACTGCAAATTCAAGTTCCATCTGCACAACATGATTTTGAGACCCTATCTTAAAATGGAAATTTAAAATGGAGTGAAGATACAAGTTAGAGCAAAAATCATGAGTTCAAATGCCAGTACTGAAAAGAAGAGAAAAGATCTAATATATTCAATCATCCTAAAAATAATGAATTTTAAAAAATCTATATACCAGTACTGAAAAAAGAGAAATGCTCTAATATATTCAATTATCCTAAAAATAATGAATTTTAAAAAAATCTATATATCTGTGAAACTCACTGCACATCCAGCAAAACATATTTTCAAATAGAGCTACAAACATAAAATTTGAATTGATATGGCAGAGACAAAAGGGAATTCTTTATTTTGTTTTATTTTGTTCTTTTTGAGACAGGGTCTTCCTGGCCCTGAGCTCACAATGTAGTCCAGGCAAGCTTCAAACTCAGCAACACCCCTGCCTCTGCCTCCTGAGTGCTGGGATTACAGGTGTGAGCCACCACGCCCAGCACTGTGGTATGGTGGATTTGAGTCATGATGCCCAGTATTGTTGTATGTGACTACTGGGGATTGAACCAGGGACCTTGGGCTTGCTAGGTTGGTGCTGGAACCACTGAGCTAAATCTCTGGCCCCAAAAAGCGATTCTTAAAAGCAACTGAACAAAAGTATACACTGTATACAAAGAAGCAATGTTAAGAATTAGAGCATACTTTTCATAATAAGCTATGAAAAATGAGAAGAAGTAACTTTAAAAAATGCTGGGATTGTCGGGTGTGCTGGCTCATGCCTGTAATCCCAGTACTCGGGAGGCAGAGACAGGAGGATTGTTGAGTTCAAAGCTTACCTAGGCTACATAGTGAGCTCAGAGCCAGCCTGAACTACAAAGTGAGACCCTGTCTCAAAAAAAAAAAAGTGCTGGGATGAAGAAACTTGACACCAGATTCTATGCTTATATTTTTAAACAGTGAAGGAAAATCCAGGTGTGATAACACACATAAGTCATCCCTGCACTTGGGAAGCTGAGGTAGGAGGATTATTGTGAGTTCAAAACCAGTTTAACCTACAGGGAGATCCTGTTCCAAAAGCAAACAAAAAACTTCAGGAAAAGTAAAGACTTACTGAAAAGGGAAAAACTGAAAAAATGTACTACTACTAGATCTTTTATTAAAAGAAGTTCTTTAGAAATAAAACCTAAGAGATCTATAAAACCGAGTAGATCTATAAAAAGAAACAGTAATCAAAATGACATTTGTGAAGGAAAGTAATTCATTTTTCTTATTTTTAATTTCTCTGGAATATAATTACCTAAAGCAGAAATGGTATCAACTTATTATATATTTGTCACATATGCAATGTAAAAGGTAGGAATAGGAAATGAATTGAAATCACATTATAATATGTAACTTTTAGTATATAAGTTTAGATTATAAACTGTAAGACATTTAAGCAAAGTATAAATAATAGTACCTAATTGGAGAATAGATGCCAGGTGTTAACCACTTCAACAATCACACTAGATCTAGGGTGTATGAGCAAAGGAAACAAAAATTAGAAATTAGTTTCAGTTTGGATAAAAATATCAGTATTCATATATATTCTTTTAAGATCCACCTTAAATAGAAAATTCAGATAGGTTAAAGCAAAAAATATGAAAAAGGTATAAAGGACAGTTCCCATCACTGCCACGCAATACTTGATACTCACAATTTAAAGGAGAAGTTTAATTTAGCTCAGGTTTCAGGACATTCAGTATATGAGCAGCAGGCTCTAAGGAAGAAATTTCATGGTGGAAGGGACTGGGGGAGCAGAGCTCCTTTGTTCATGGCAGCCAGGAAGCACAGCAGGGCATAGTGCCAGAGGGGAATGAGCAAGAGGACTGTATTCATACTCAAGACCAGGCCTTAGCAATCCCCACAACATACCAGGAGCATGCTTTACTCATCTGGTAGGTACTTACTATCCAAGGATGTTCACAAAACAGCATTTACAGTGCCAAATATTTAAATACTAGTTCAACGAAAGGTAGGGTATTAATATTAGAAAAGCTGGATTTCAGACAAATAGCTATAACTAAAGATAATGCAATGATAAAAAGAGAAACTTAGGGAGTGGCATGGACTCGGCTACCGGGCGCCATCCATTTCCAGCGGACTGAGGGCCGCCCACTGGCCTACTGCATTCCAGAGCGGCGAGGACTTGGCTACTGGGCGTCATCCATTTCTGGTGGACTGAGGGCCACCCACTGGGCAACTGCACCCCGGAGAAGCATGGACTCGGGCACACCGGGCGCCATTCTGTTTCTGGAGGTGGCAGAGCACTGAAGCCTGCCCACCAGTCCACTATGCAGAGCTGTGCAGTGAAGAGTCAGGTACGGACCCTAGGCACCATCCCCACCATGGAGGGTTGAGGGCCTCCGCCCAGCCCCAATTCCACCCTGGAGCTGCGTTCTGAGGACCCAGGTCCTAGAGGAGCTGGAGCCATCTCCTGCGTCCCTCCACAGGAGGTGTGCTCCTAGAGCTGCACTGAGAGACTAGGCAAGATTAAAAACAAAAAGGGAATCTAGCTTCTATTTTGCCATCTACTCCTAGATCCCTCTATTCACCTCTTGTCCCCACACCCTGTCCTATCTTCCTGTCACAAGCAATACCCAGAAGTAAAAGATTCTTAGGCTGCCCTATTTCTTCTTCTGTACTATTATAAGAAGGTGTGCAAAGTCTCCAATGGTCTTACAGCATACAGTTGGTACTGTTGTACATATGCCCTTTTATCCTCTATTACCCACTGACATATATGAGGTTCTAGGGTATAGGTGATCTTCATAAATCTGCTAACCCTATTCCATTCTCCTCCTATCTCCCTACCTCCTTGATTCCCCAGTGACCTTTTATCCCCAAAGGGTTCGGGGGGTACATTTACGATCTGTATATTATATACCCATTGCTGATTAATTCTAGATTCTGGCATATAGACATAGAGGTAACTCATAAGCTCAAAGTCTCCAGAATAGAATTTAACAAAACTTTTTATCTTATTTACTGTGTTTAATACTGATATTGGCATTTATTGTATTATGGTAACAAACATGATGTGATTGTTCTGCTCAAATACTATCCATGCCATCTCAGAACTGAGAACTCTCAAGGGTCATTACAGATTCAAGGAGGACCCCTCAGTTAAGTGCCACGACCAAAAGACTGCAGAAAGACACCTACAATAAACATTGCCCTAACATCAGGCAAAGAAGAGCATTAATAACAACGAAAGAGTAGAAATGAGAAAATACACAAAAAAACAGACACAAAGATCACCACCACAGGGAAATACAGAGAAAAGGAAAATAGGGCAAACTGAAATTCAAACACCAGGACTCTTGGAGATGGTAACTAAAGTGGATCTAATAAAATGGAAATCAGAATTCATCTCTGAGATCAAAACAGGGATACTGTCCACAGTAAAAGACATCATTAAAGAAGAGATCAGTGAGATGATAGAATCCAAGATAGCAGAAGCAATGGAACCTTTTAAACAGCTTCAAGCAGAGCTCCAGGGAATGATGAAGGAGAACGAAAGCTTGCACAGTAGGATGAATGAAGCAGAGAACCAAATCTCAGACCTAGAGGACAGCATAGTAGCCAATGAATGAGCAGGAAAGGTATAATCTATGGAAAAGAGCAAGGGACCATGAGAAATCAATTCAACAGCTTCTAGATGACTCAAAGAAAAATAACATAAGACTGATTGGAGTCACTGAGGAAGCAGGAGACAGTGTAAAAGACATAAAAAAGCTATTGTCAGAGATAACAGAAAACCTCACATGAAAAGAGAGAGACACACAGATAAATGAGGCCTATCAGACTCCAAAACACCGTGACATAAAAATATCTACACCTAGAAATATAATTATCAAGGTTCCAGATGTACAACAAAAGAATGAAATACTGAAAGCAGTGAGAGAAAGGAAGAAAATCACCTACAAAGGGAAACCCATTAGGATCACAGTAGATTTTTCAACACAAACACTCAATGCAAGGAGAGCATGGAGGGAAGTATTTCAAGCATTGCAGGAAAACAACCTCCAACCTAGACTGTTGTATCCTGCAAAACTATCTTTCACAATAGATGGGGAAATAAGATACTTCCATGATAAAGAACGCCTGAAAAACTTCACAAATATGAAACCTGCACTCCAAAACATTCTAAAGAACATCTTGAAAAAAAAAACACAGAAAATTCCATACCCACAAGACCCAGGAGAGTGAATTCATTGGGGCAAACAAGAAACTAAATAGAAAAGGGGAAAAGCAAAGAAGAAAAGAACCAAGAACAAGGAAACATGGCAGCTCTGAATATGTCCATATCAGTCATAACCATTAATGTCAATGGCCTCAATGGGCCAATTAAAAGACACAAACTAGCAGATTGGATCAAGAAACAAGATCCTACAATCTGCTGCATACAGGAAACACATCTAATTCAGAAGGAAACACATAGAAAATAAAAGTTTGGAAAACAATCCTCCATACCACAGGAAACTGCAAAAAAGCAGGAGTGGCTATCTTGTTTGCAGATAAAATAGATTTCTAACCCAAACTGATTAAAAGAGATAAAGAAGGTCACTATATTCTCATACAAGGAACTATCCAAGAGAAAGAAATAACACTCATAAATATTTATGCACCAAACTCTAATGCACTAAACTATATAAAACAAACATTACTGGACATGAAAAACCAGTTATCCATGAATACAATAGTAGTAGGGTATTTTAATACTCCACTGTTACAAATTGACAGATCAACTGGACAAAGAATCAATAAGGAAATACTTGAGCTAAATCACACTTTTGAGCAAATGGATTTACTAGATGCCTACAGAATTTTTCACCCTACAAAGCCACAATATACCTTCTTCTCAGCTCATGGATCATTCTCCAAAATAGATCACATTCTAGTCCATAGAACAAGCTTAAGTAAATGCAAAGGAATTGAAGTTATCCCCTGCATAGTTCAGACCATAGTGCCTTGAAACTGGAGCTGAATAGCAGAAGAAATTCCAAGATCCTCACAAACACATGGAAATTGAACAACACTCTGTTAACCAACCAATGGGCTGCAAAAGAAATTAAAGAAGAAATTAAACAGTTCCTACAACTAAACGACAACCCCAGCACAACATACAGGAATTTATTGGACACAATGTAAGCAGTTCTGCGAGGGAAATTCATAGCAGTGAATGCCTACACTCGGAAAATAGAGCAAACTGAAATAAACAATCTAATGATGAACCTCAGACAATTAGAGAAAGCGGAGCAAAATAAACCCAAAGCACATACTAGAGAGGAAACTATAAGGATCAGAGCAGAAATTAATGCAGTGGAGACAAAGAAAACTACAAAGAATCAATGAATCAAAGAGCTGGTTCTTTGAAAGGATAAATAAGATCGACAGACCCTTAGCCAACCTTAACAAAGGAAGGAAAAGGCTCAAACCCATGCTATAAGGAATGAAAATGGGGAAATCAGCACAGACCCAGAGGAAGTCCAAAGGATCATAAACACGTACTTTGAAAATCTATACTCCAAGAAGATGGAAAATCTAGAAGAAATGGATAGATTCCTAGACTCATATGAACTTCCAAAACTGAATGAAGAGGATATAAAAATGTTAAACAACCCGATATCAATCTGGGAAATTGAAAATATAATAAAAAACCTACCAACAAAGAAAAGCCCTGGTCCTGATGGCTTCACTGCTGAATTCTACAAAAGTTTTAAAGAAGAGTTAATACCAGTACTTCTCAATCTCTTTAATGAAATTGAAAGGGAAGCAGTACTCCCCAAATCATTCCTTGAAGCAACCATCACCTTGATTCCAAAGGCAGGGAAAGATCCCACCAAAAAAGAAAACTACAGGCCAATCTCTCTAATGAACATTGATGCAAAAATCCTCAATAAAATACTGGCAAACGGAGTACAGAGAGTTATCAAGAAAATCATACACACTGATCAAGTCAGATTTATCCCAGGGATGCAAGGCTGGTTCAACATACATAAATCAATCAATGTAATACACTATATTAACTGACTCGAGGACAAAAACCATATGATTATCGCAATAGACACAGAAAAAGCATTTGACAAAATCCAACACCCATTTATTATCAAAACCCTACAGAGAATTGGAATAGATGGACTTTATCTCAATTTAATACAAGCTATTTATGAGAAACCAACAGCCAGCATCATACTCAATAGGCAAAAACTGAAACCTTTTACACTAAGGTCAGGAATGAGACAAGGATGTCCGTTGTCTCCACTCTTGTTCAATATAGTACTGGAAACATTAGCCATAGCAATCAGGCAGAACAAAGGTATAAAAGGAATAAAGATAGGAAAGGAAGAAGTTAAATTGTCATTATTTGCTGATGATATGATACTCTATCTTGAGGAAGTCAAAGCAGCCAAGAAACATATGAAGAAATGTTCAACATCACTGGTCATTCGAGAGATGCAAATGAAAACAACATTGAGATTTCATCTCACTCCACAAAGAATGGCCGCGATAACAAAATCAACCAATGATAAATGCTGGCATGGCTGTGGGGAGAAAGGAACCCTTCTCCACTGTTGGTGGGATTGCAGACTTGTGCAACCATTGTGGAGATCTGTGTGGAGATTTCTCAGAAAAGTAGGACCAGGTGTCCCATTTGTCCCTGCTATCCCCCTGCTCGGAATATACCCAAAAGAATTTTAAAAATCACATTGGAAAGACAGATGTACACCCTTGTTCATAGCAGCTCAGTTCGTGAAAGCTCAATCATGGAAACAACCCAAATGTCCATCAACTGGAGAGTGGATAAAGAAGATGTAGTTTTTTTTTAATAAAATGGAGTATTACTCTGCCATAAAGAATGACAAGATCGATCCATTAAGGTGCAAATGGAGACACCTGGAGGATATAGTAATAAGTGAAGTCAATAGATCACAGATAGGCAAATTCTGTATCTTCTCTTTGACATGAACACCTGTAGATGCAAATGAGCTCTAGAAAGTATGACAGCTTTTATAGAGTGGGAAATTTCCATAGGAAATTTGGTGTGGGAATGTAATTAGGGGAAGGAATAAATATGATAAAGAAAATAAAAGAGTATGTATAAAGGGGGTAGGGAGGTGTGTGTGGGTAGGGATATGGGTAAAAATGAGAATTAACTTGTGTCATATACTGGTACAAATTCCCCAATGTTATTCGTGATTGTGAGATGTATATAAATTGTACCAATAAAGAATTCAATTAAAAAAAGAGAGAAACTTAATAAGATGCTGTTAAATATGTGCAAACACAAATATTTACATATGTGTAGAGCATACAGTATATTAAGCAACGTTTATAGACTTGATAAGAGAAAGAAACAGACTTCAACTCTCACTAGTAAAATAAAATAAGTAAAGGAAAAAGCCAGTAAGAAAACAGAAGAGCTTCACCATACAGTCCACCAAATGGATCTATTAGATGCATATAGAAAGTGTCATATTTAGAATATGCATTTTTTGCAGTTCATGTGGAATTTACAGCAAGATGTGTGATATTCTAGATAGACCAATATGAAAACTTGTATTATGTGATGTTACAAGTCAAATGAAATTTAAACTAGAAACCACTATTTGGAAAAAATCACTAAATTTTTTTTAATTGAATTCTTTATTGGTACAATTTATATACATCTCAAAATCATATATAACATTGGGAAATTTGTACCGGTATATGCCACAAGTTAATTCTCATTTTTACCCATATCCCTACCCACTCCCCCCTCAAATCACTAAATTTTTAAGATCACTTTAAATAGCACCTTTCAAAGGACATAAAACTTTTTAACAAAATGAAAATGGAAATTTAAAATATCAAAATTCAAGAGATAAAGAAGTGTATAAGGCAGACATTATTTTATTAAAAAAGCAACTAGAAATTTAGAAAAATCCACCTCAAGTATAATGAAGACAATAATAACAGCTGAAATTAAGGAAATATGGAGATATACTAGAGGAAATGGAGATATACTAGAGGAAAATAAGGGTAAGCAAAAAGCAGTTCTTTGAAAGTATCAACAAATTTAATCATCTATAGTCATGCTAAAAAAGAAAGAGAAAACAAAATTTTAAATATTGCCATGAAAGAAGATGTACCAGCACAGACTAATCAGGTATTAAAAGGTTAAAGAAAAGTATAAAAAAAAATTAGTTTCCACCAATCTAACAAGATGGCTAACAAATTCCTTGAATGATATTGCAAAAATTTTCTCAATAAGTAAATAACCACAATACACATACACTAGTTTGAAACTAAGACAATCAGTGCTTCTGCTTAAGAGCTGTGCAAGAGGTCTCTGGTGAATTGTTTCCTATCAAGATCGAAATTAATAGAAAAATTATAGATTCTGCTTCTCTTTAGGTAGAACTCCCCAGAAATGCCAATTGGAAACTGAAGGAATTATCTCAGAAAGTCAAGACTGTGGTCCAAACTGCCAGTGTGCTATTCTGGCATTATCTGGAAGACCTGATAAGAAGGAGGCTAAAGATGCTCTCCTTCAGAGAGTGCAAATGTGGATTCCTGGATGTCTTTTGTTCCTTATAATATGCAAGTTTTTCCTATAGTAGTGTTGTCAGATGCAACCTGCTCCTGTTTAGCATATATGCATAGCACACATTAACCCCTGCAGTCTGCTTGATTAGCATATTCCCTTTGTAGTGCTTCTGTGTAAACATGAGAGCAATCATGCAATAAGTAAACTGAGTTAACTTCCTGCTTTTAACCAGATATATGTGTGGCAGACTGTAATAAACTTTGCCTTTGTCACCTGTGCCTCACTCTCATGTGTCTTTTCTTTTCTCAGTGAGACTCTTTCCCTTTGGATCCCCAGTAGGAAACTGAGAACCTGAGAAATTTTTAAATTCTTGTTAGAACAATTTCTATATCAGCAGGGAAATATGGTAGAAAACTTTTTCAGTGATTTCCAGTTTGTCTCTATTCTCTGCCCCATGTAGCCTAATTAAATATAAAGGGTTGAAATCTGCATCCTGGATAATTTAACTGCCCATTTTGGTATGTTCTCCCTATTTACTTCTGTTTTGCAGTGATTAAATCCAGGGCCTGTGTACTGAGTGATATCTCCAGCGCTGTTTAAGCTATTATTTAGAATCAGGGTCTTGCTTGCCATTAGATTTCCCATGATGGGTTCAAACTTGTGATCTTCTTACCTCAGCCTTCCAGAGATAGGATTACAAGCGTGTACCATGTACCTGGCTTTTGTATATCTCTTTCTCCATTAAATAGTGCAAACTGCTGTTGACTTCTCTTTGTTTAACAGAAGTCACGAGTCTCCTGGGACAGAAACAAAGGATAAAGGACAGCAATAGCAGAGACCAGAATCTCACAACATGATTTTCTAGCCTGTTCTCTGTACCCCAACACTCAGAGACTGAAATGACAAAGGTGTACTCAAAGGAGGTGTGTAACTTCTCATGCAGTTCTCAGTGTTCAGCCCCATGCCAAGAATTGCTGAGAGGGAACGAAATGGTCGTAGAAATGCCTGCCCAGTTTTTTATGATTCCAGTTTCAGTGTTACCTGGATTTTCAAGTTCTAGTGGCCTCAGCCAGTCTCTAAAATCAAAACCTGCTTTATTTTCTTATGTGGCTCTTCTACTTTTTCTTAGGAAAAATATTGGTTTCTGCAAGTAACTCAATTTTAGCTGCATGCAAGCTGCTGTAGTTTAGCCATATTTGAGATTATATCGCCTATTTGTTTCTTGTTTATTTTTATCTTCTTCAGGAATATAACCTCTAAAATCAGATTATTTTAGCTTATTTTCTAATAAACAGTGTTTGAAAAAGCACACAGAACTGGTAGGCATTTGATATAATTTTATAAATAGCTGAATCAATGTACATGAGAAATAAGCCACAGCAGAAAGAGTTCATTGTCTAACTGGATGTGCACTGACTTGTGTCTATGTAATTTCCATGTCTATCCCTATTTCTCCTGGTATATATTTTCTGAGTAAAAATATTTCATACTTACAATACATGGGTTTCTTTTTTAATCCATAACAGTTTTTTTTTTTTGGTAATAGCTACAGAGTGAAAACCACCCAAATATCTATCAAGAAGTGAATGGGTAAACACACGATTGTATATGCAGTAAATAGACAGCCACCCAGTAACCAAAATAAAGACTCATAGCTCCACATAAGCGAATAGAGAAATCTTAAAATAATTATGCTGACTGAAAGAAATCACACAAGAATGTTTTATGTACTCTTGCATTTGTTTAAAATTGTAGATAACATAAACGAATCCATAGTATCTAAAAACAGGTTGGTTGATTCCAGACAGGGGAAAGAGTTCAGGGAGAAGTAGGATGATCTAAGTTAATGTTGGGGTGGGGAGGGGTGGTTCAGTGATAGAATGCATTCTTTGGACACCCGGGTCTAGTTTCTGTCACCAAACAAACAAACAAGGAAACATTTTGAGACAATGGGCTCATTATTACTTTGTGGGAGTTGTTTCTTTGGTGTATACATATTTTTAAAACATTCAGATAATATATGGGTTTCTCAACAGAAAAGAGTATTCTTTGTCTAATCAGGAGGCAATGATCAAATGTGATTTTCATGTTTGGAAATAGTTTCTTTTGTGTAGGACCAAAAAGAAGATGTAAATAAACAGATGATTTTATTTTCTTCCTCTTTGTAGAATCCTTTCAACTCTGGAACATCATACTTGTTTCCTGACTCCTTCAATCACAAACTGCACTTTTTCTGGATCAAGGTAAAAAGTCACCTTTTATAGAATGCCTCTTCAGACTTTGCTTCGGTGCTGTGAACTTCATTTATCACCATGGGATTCCTCTACATTTTGAGCCCTAGGTATTTTTCTCCATCTGCTAGCTGCCTCCTTGCCAGGAAGTAGCCATTGCCCCTGCTGGACAAAGTCCACAAAATGCCTTTGACTCTGTTCCCATCACAGCTTCTAGTCTACAAGTGAGAGATGGTGCTTCCTTAGATGATTTCTCAGTACTTCCTGCTGTTTCTTGCATTGTTGCCATGACAGCATTACAGGGCACCTCACTTGACTAGTTCCAGATAGGCACTTATGAAGCAGTACCTTCTAGTTCCAGGTGCCAGGGGAGGGCCTGGGAAACTCTCCTCTGTAAAAGAAGGAAGACATTTCTCCAAATAGTCAAGATATGCTCTGTATTTACTCACTTTTCAAGAAAGGTTACTTTCCTACTCTCATGTAGATTTTCTTCCTGGTTAGATTTATAGATTTCCTCATGAGAAACATTGTTACTAATGAGTATGCATGCTGAGTCTTTCTCATTTAGGAATCCTCCAACCTTTAGTGAGCAAAAATTTCTTTCTAGGTTGAGTTGATAGCTGCTGAAATGAATAAATGGGTCATGATTGTGAGGCCCAAAGCATATTGTCAGTCAATGGAGGACTTTGTTGGCACGTGTATTATGCAAGCAGCTGTTATATTTTCAGTTTTGAACTATGCTTTGCCAAAAATTATGGCTAATTTGTCTTATTTTTCTCTTAATTAGGAAAGAAGGAAAAGTCAAATAGCTAAAGTGAGGTCAATATCGAGTTGAACCTCGAGCAAATGACACTATTTACTTCACAGCATGAGATATTTTGTAGGTATTTGTGTGGCTGGTTCTATTTGTACATATGGTGTGTGTGTGTGTGTGTGTGTGTGTGTGTGTGCGCATATATGAATGTAGTAAATCAATACTAGGTTTTGACAGTAGATAGCCAAGAAATTAATGGCTTGTGGTGATTTACTGATGCCCAGGGAAATTTCTGGCCAAATGAAATATACCCGTATATTCTCCCTTGCAGTTCTGTAACGGTATTTATTTCCTTTACTAAATTTTGTTACATCAACTGTTCTCTTTAAAATTATTCTGCCCCATTGATTTAAAAAAATGTGAGGATAATTCATGATGTTTAGGTGTAAACTGTCTCCAGTCCCTTTCAGAAACTGTAGCTCCTCTGCACACTTCACCGATCCTCCTTCCCAGGCCAGTCTCTCCCCACAATGTACTTTCTATACATTACAGCTGGGAAATGCAGGTAGAAGTCAACATGCGATTCTGACCACTTCATCCTCTCCTGCTTTCAAACTCCTGCTGGATCCTAATTTCTAACAGAATCAGTCTCCAACTCTTTTGTTGGTATATAAAGAAGCCCCTTGCTATTTAGTGTTTATCTCTGTCCAGCCTTATGTCCAGGAGTCACTTCCTTCTCATCTCTCCTTGTTTCTTACTCTCCCATGTGCCTGGGTGCGTAATTGTAACCAATGTTTTTTTTAGGGAAAATATCCTCCACTTTTATGCATCTGAGACTCTCTTCAGATATTTGCATTCAATTTAACCTTTGAATTCTCTTCTGTCCCTTGGCTTCTTGAATAATTCGTATTGATCCTACAAGACCCAATACAAACATTACCTCATTATGAAATCCTGGAGTTAATTATATTTCTTTTTTATGTTTGTCTTTCTAAATAGTTGTGAACTCTATAGACGTAGAAAGTAACGCTTATCAATTTTCTGTTGTATTGGTAGCAAAGGGGGAAAAGAAAACAACTGGCAATCTTTTTATATACCTGATGGTTAGGCAATTGCTTCTTCTTCCTGGTTGTTAGCACCAATGCTCTAAATTGTTTCCTATGGACCCGGCATGTAGGTGGTGGCCCTGGAAAGATTTTGGCTTATTATCTGGCTGACCCTTAGCGGTCACCTGTGTAAATGCTCATATTCTCTGAGAATAAATTGTGCCCTCCATTGTGTTGTTCCATGACTGGTCTGGAAGCTTCTCCCCATCCTTCGTGTTATTGTCCACGCTGCACGTCTCTAGGGTGTGGTCCCACCTGCAGGTGCCTGACCTCTTTTCACTTTGGCATATCTTCCAGGCCTTTTGTCTCAGGACAAAAAAAATAAATTCAGCTTATTCTCACAAATTCAGTAATACATATCATTGTCATTTCAGTCTGATAGATGAAGAAATTGAGGCATAGAGAGACATAATGTGAAGAGCAAAACAAAAACCAAGATTCAAATTCGAGGAGTTTGAAACCAAGAGTCAGTGTTCTTAACCCAGTGTACTATGATCCTTTATATTAAACCTAATGATTATATTGGAAGATAAATTACTGCCCCCATTGCCTATAACATTATTTTTTCTCTCTCTCTCTCTCTACACACACACACACACACACACACACACACACACACATACACACACACATTTTTTTGTTTTGTTTTTGTTTTTGTTTTTTTTTGAGACAGGGTCTCGCTTTGTAGTTCAGGCTGGCTCTGAGCTCACTATGTAGCCCAGGCAAGCCTTGAACTCAGCAATCCTCCTGTCTCTGCCTCCCGAGTGCTGGGATTACAGGCGTGAGCCACCACGCCCGGCTTTTACACACACATTTTAAGTGGTACCTCGGTTCATGAATGCAATTCTTCCCATGATTCTGCATGATTCTAGATTCTGTTTACAAACTAGATTGTACAAGACCCAAATCAGATTTCCTCACAAGTCCAACATTGAGCATAATCATTGAATTTGATTTGGATCTCATCAACTTGGTTTGCATCCAGAAGTGTAGAAATAATTAAGTTCATGAGCTGAGGTACCACTGTATATGAATGTATTAATTGAATCACTGACTTACTGAAAAAAAGGCAGAGCCATGGTTAGAATCCTCATTTCATTACTCTAAGGGATATGGTCTATTTACTAAATACAATGCCTTTATAATTCCAAAGAATTACAATTAAACTTCTGATTTCTTTTTAAAGAAGAAATGACTGGGCCAGAGATTTAGTTCAGTGGTTCTGGTGCCTGCCTAGCAAGGTCCTGAGTTAGACTCCTGGTGACCACATACAACAATACTGGGCATGGTGACTCAGGCCCACCAGCAATCCATACCACACATCACAATGCCAGGCCTGGTGGCTCATGCCTATAATCCCAGCACTTGGGTGGCAGAGGCAGAAGGATTGCTGTGAGTTCAAGGCTTGCCTGGGCTACATAGTGAGCTCAAGGCCAGCCTGAACTACAAAGCAAGACCATGTCTCAAAAAAAATACATAAATAAAAAGGAATGACCACTCTTCATTCTAAGAAAGTATCTGTAACAAAGGTGGCTAGAGAAAGGATGAATAATTTTAGACTCTGAAAGACTCTGCTGTGCACTGACATTTTGTCTCATTTTTCAGCCCAAATGCTTTGTAAAAAGAAAAAGAAAGAATTGAGCCACAATGAGACTGAAAGCATCACAGTTTTATTCCAGTGATTTAATTCCCCTGTGTAACATAAACCATAATGAATAAGTTGAACTTTGTACATTCAGCACCTCCATTATTAAACACATGTGCAGAAATCTATTCTGTCACATTATCTGTGCAGGTCGCTATTGCTCTTGAAGGTATGAGGATTTACTTTTTTTGGGCTCTGCCGTCACAACTACTTTGCTTTAAAACCAAACACCAAGTTAACCTATTACAGAGCCATCCATGATTCCCACAGAACATTTGAGTTACGAATGGCAGAATGTGTTTTAACTATTTATTTCAATCTTGTTTCTCATTCACCAAGTTAAACAAGTTATTAAAAGCAAAAACATCAAATCACTGTAATTGTTTCATATAGACTATAATTGTTAGTTACTAACAGAGAGGTGGTGATTTTTTTCATTTCATTTAGTTTTGTTTTGTTTTTGGTAAGCCCTGACTGCTTTTTTATTTTCTCTTAAAAATGTAGCAGGTTACATGAAAATATCTCTTTTTCGTTTATGCTTGAATATTGTTTTTCAGGCTACTGGCTTTCCTGGGAAATCTTCCTCCAGCATCTGTATGAAGATCGACCATGTTCCTCATCCTGTTTCCATGGGAGAATTGGCCACACTCAGCAAAGGACTCAACTTCTGAGTTCCTGGCTCTGGCTCGCGAGTGAACATTTTCCTTGCATCAGGAAGCTGGTGGCAAGAAGTTTGCATTACAAATGGGCTACGCAGAGACGCATTTGGTGAAGAACACAAAATTTCTGACAAGCTGCAACACATGACAGAGTATACTGTCTTTGCATGTGCTGTGACTTCTAATCCTGAACAAAGTGCTTCTTTAAGGTCTTTGGCCTTGCAACTGGTGGCTTTATGGGCTGTATGAAAACAAATCATGCACTTCTCTCTCAGGCTGGAAGGTTATCTGGCTGTCCCGTTAGCTGTGACCTTGGGCCTGTCTGCCAGTTGTTCTGTGGTGCATTCAGCTGGGTCTGTGTGGTCTGTCTGTAAGGCAATCGCAGAATTCCATCTGGACAGAGGTGGGACAAATCATTTTCACCTTGAGACATATGTTTTCAAACTTCTAAGAATAAGACAATTATTTTTGGCTCCCAAGAGACACATCTGTTTGCTTTGGACTGGCAGCCAGGGATTCTGCTTCTGAGTGTTGGTACCATTTCAGTCTTTCAGTATTTTCAAATTACTGTGCATCTAACCAAATGGAGAATTGTTGCTTACATTTAGTGGTGTATTTTCAATCCAATACTGTAGATAACATATGGAATACAGAAGAAGTTAATCAAGTGACTCAGGGTTTCAGTTCTCGGTAGACCTGAAACAGGGCCCTAAGCTTTCCTGGCCCTTTGTCAGCTGTACTCTCCTTCATATCACATTGTTTTAAGGATATATAATACATTTAAAAATAAAATTATTACTGGGAAATATACTGAAACCAAAAAAAATACTAATTGCTCTTGAATATTCATTACCCTTTTTCTTCTCTACTAATGAAACTTGAAATTTTAATTTGGTACGTGGCAACCCAGAATAAAAACCACGTGCACCAGTGTGTTTCATTATATGTAGCTGAAATAACCTCCAGTGTGTCAGTGAGAAAAAGTGATACTTAAGCCAGTTGGTTGCACTCTTACAGAAAAGGATAACTTTCTACTTCCCTCTTTACTTTTTCACTTACAAGAGCACCGATGTTGCCATAGTTCATCTTGGACCACGTTGAAAAGGGAAAAATGCTTGAGATAGTAGAGAAACTAGAAGAAAATATGATCCAGATACTATGACAATCTCTTGCTGGCCTAGATCGTTTCTGCCTGGAATTTTATGCAAAATACAAATAGACAACAACTTTAGTTTTGACAATTGCTAATCACATCTCAGTTGTAGCAACTGGACAACATGGTGTTAAAATACTTGGTAAATTTTATGCTACTAATGAATACTTTATAACTACCAAATTTAAATGTTTGTGTCTGTGTTTGATGGTCTTGAAAGCATTACTGACGTGGTAGAAGGGATAGTCTGCTTTCCCATTCAGAGTGCTTACGTAATCTATTTACATGGTGTCCATTGTTGTCTCTCTGATCTCATCGCTCCCTTCTCTGTCCCAGGTGAATTTGTTATGTGCGAACATACCAAGTTGCCCAGTGCTCCTTCCTCAGTGCATATGCTGCAAACTTTTTGCCTGGTAATTGCCTCATGCTATGTTTTTCCACAGTTGTAGCATTCAGTTCCATCTTTTTTTTTTTTTTTTTTTTTTTTTTTTTTTTTTTTTTTTTTTTTTTTTTTTTTTT